>JANHGN010012201.1:30863-61815 GCA_024605025.1 Megaceryle maxima | reverse complement strand
GTTCAAGAAATAACACCATACTCATAATGATATCAAACCCCAGTCAGAGCTTTTTGTACTTTAGAGGAGGTGAGGAATATAAGATCGAACAATAGTAAGGATGGTAAGAGGTAGTTTACATGGCAAATCCTTTTGCAATTGGGAGCATGTCACTTTCTACAGAAAAAAAAAAAAAAAAAAAAAAAAAAGATACAAAAATGGGTATTCCAGAAAGACAGCAATGGCAAAAGTAGTTATTTTTTCCAGAAGTACAAAAGTGCAAATATATGTGTATAGGTGAAATTAATATGAATTTATATGCCTTAGGTTAGTGTAATAGTTATTCTACCTCCAATAATGTAAATTTGAAGTCCGACAAAGACATTTCCTTCAGAAACAAAGCCTGGAACTCATCTGTGTTTGGTTGTTTGATAGTGTACATAAGTGTAAATCTATATGTTGCACTCTACATGAACACATACACTTTTTTTTTTTTTTTTGGTGCAGCTATGTTTATGCAGATCTCTGAATCAGGAGAATTATTTTTTAATTATTTAACACCAATAGATGATAGAAAGCTATGAAGTTGGCAAATAGTGATTTCAGACAACATGAGAGAAAATGCTTACGTTATATCCATATAAAGTTATGGCTAATTATTCAGTTTGCGTTATCTTCTGCTATTAAAGGGCACAAATAATGACCTTTGAAGAGTTTTCCAGCCTTTGCAGGTTTTCAGCTTCTTTTCTATTGTCTTGCTGTAAAAGTATGAAAACAAAGATGGCATGAGAGAAAAAACTGTATTAAAAAGAGCTTACTTAGTTACATCAGTCTTTGTCCTTTTGGACATTAGTTTTATTTAGTCCCAGTGAATTTAACAAAGTTCATCTAGTACCACCTTCCCTAAAAGTCTGTCCCTGTTTCTTTCTTGTCTTACTCTGCAGCTATTGTTTATTATTACCAGTTTTTAAATGAGTATGTTAAATTATACTGTGTTATGATACTCAAATCAATGAAATGCCTAAAATGTTGTCTTATTTTAAGATGTGATGTGTGTTCCATCCTTAGTTTGCAGCATTTAAGAGTGAGACTTAAGAAAAAGATGTGGATGTATTTTGCTTTATATTTTAGGCCTTTTATAAATAGAAATCCAAGTCTTGCATGTAATGAGGTAAATGGTAAAGCCTTTGTTAACTACTTTAAAATAAGAATTCAGTTTGACAAAAAATGGGAAAAAATAACCTTGACCGATCAAAAACTTATATAAAAACCACTGTCTGATAGACACCTTTCTGGTCCATGCTGTAATTACAGAGTGAAATTATGACCTTTGGAATGAGATCTCCTTTTGAGCTCTATCATGTAAAGATGTAATTGGGCCATAAAATCCTTATAAAAATTTATGAAAGAAATTTGACTGAACAAGTCTGGTGGATAATGTAGAAACTTGAATATCTCAGTCACTTTGCTGAATTTACACCTTAAAATTTCTCTGTAGAGAGAGCATTGCCTCACCTCTCATTAAGTGATGGCATCAAGATCTTCTACAGAAGATCCTATTTAGATGAATCTTCACTGTTCATTTGTTTCTAACAACTAGATGATACAGAATGACCAAAACTACCCAAACCAATGATGCCCACCACAGAAAAACATAAAAGTATCTGTTTTTTAAATGGTAGCAACCCACAGTCACCTCATGAGCTCAGTAACGTCTTTGGCTGAATACGCAAAACTGAGGCACTCAATCACAAGCCAGGTATAATAATCATGAGCTTTAGAATTAAATATGTGTTAAGATCTTCAAAGCATTGAAAGTAACACATTTATAGTTTTGTCCATTTCCTCCTTTCATCCTGAGTCTTATCTTCTTTGTGGACTCCAAACATCTTGTAGACTCTTTTGGAAACTGAGAAACCATTAAAAGTAAGGATTAATCCTCCACTTTGCATTTTTGGCATTTTCCAGAGACTCTCTGGGTAACTTAAAAAAAAAAGTTTTCCTTTATTCAGGTACATGATACATGATAACATTCAAGTCTAGAAATGTCATTAGCAAGTTTATGCTGCCATTTGTTCGTGAGAGGTGTTGGCTTGCAGTTCCTCTGTATTCAGTATGATTTCCTGCTGCCTGCCAAGTGGATGTTGGTGCAGTCCTAACTGTAGGAATACACTGTTGCAATAATTATAAACAACACTTTCACAAAAATTATTTTTAGAACAGCAACTGTCCTTTTCAATGTAAACATGTTTTTTTTTCTTCCACAGTGGCAATTTTAATGTGAACAAGCAGTATTCCATTTGATTTTTTGTAGGTGGTATCCTCAAATTACATAGAAAAGATTTCTCTTTCCCCAATTATGCCTTGTTATTTCTAAGTTTAAAAATATGTTGATTCATATGAAAGATATAGATTTTTTTCAAAAAAAAGCTTTGTTTTGTTTTTTTTTTTTTGTTTGTTGTTCTTCCACTGTACTGTGTAGCTGAAGTACTACTCCTATTTACTTGCTTTCAAACTGGGGTAATTCAATTTTCACGGGCAGTATTTAGGTAATGTTATTTGAAAGAATCTCTTGTATGTTGGATGTCAGAGATAATTATTATTGTACTGCCAGAGTTCAGAAGGTAGTGGTTAGGGTCTTGCACTTGTTCTGTCAATCTAGCAAGGTTCTTAGGCACATGCTTAACTGTAAATATGTGAAGAAGCCCCAGAACTGCATGGAATATAAATAAATTTATAAATAAACCTGACATGTAATTCCCTCAACATATGCATAGAGCAGAAGTCTATTACTTCTGAAGAAAAAGCTGCTTTTGTTTGTTGGGGATAAAGTGGAAGGAAATAGGAGCTCTGAAAATGAGGAGAAATGTGCAGAGAAAAGAAAAGCATGTGATAGTATCTGTATGAGAACGTTAGTTACGCTATTACGCTAATTTTTTATGTTGCTCGTTTTTCTTTCTTACCATCCTCTCATGCTAATCTCTCAAACCAGAAATATATTTGAAATCACAGCAGTTCAGTGTACGGATGTATTCTACCCTCTCTCTGAGTATACGCAAGGCAATACAACAAAACTCTCTTTCCAGACAACAAATGTTGGCTATGTCTTTTTGCTGAAGTGCATTCTTCCTGTCTTTACGAAACCAAAGATTTAAGCTACTGAAGTCTAACCATATCAAATCCATCAAACTATGCCAGTAAACTTCTGAGAAGCCACTGGTACCAGTTCCATTTATCTTTGTCTTTAGGCACCTCAGCGTTCTTCACATACCTACCAATGCTACCCCTAACAATTGTTTAAATGTTTTTCACTTTTAGATTTCAGACATAATGCATCAATCTTCTGATCTGGATACCCAAGCATGTTTTTTTAACAATATATGGGAATGACATTTTTCAATAATCTTTCAATTTATGTACATTTCATAATGCTTTCAGCATATTGTCTGGAGTATTCAATCTGTGATACTTGGCTATTTTCTGTATTAAGGTTCACTCAACAGAATGAAAGTTTAAAAGTTTCTTCTTTACATTTTTGACACTGAGGAACTAATGCATTGTTGTACCAGCTATTTCTAAATAAGAAAAGGCTAAGAAAAGAATGTGTCACTTTTATGCATATTTGTGGTACAATAATATATCTTATGATTTAGAACTGTAAAATGAGCTGCAAATAGATGGAGACCTCTTCCTAAATAAAAGGGATAGCAATTGATTTAAATGCCATTTCAAAAGGCCGTTAATGGACTTTTAAAATTCCTTGGAATTAAGTTATTTAAATACAAATAATAAAAATAATACTAAGGAAACTGGAACTAATGCAGCTTTGATAAGAGTTTTTTACAATATCCTATATCTAGAGTATTTCAATGGCAGAATTGGAATTAGTCATTCTGTGCTTTGTCTTTCAATGGAAACTGAAAAAAAAAAAAAAACAAAACAGAAAAAACTTAGAGGTCTAAACATGCAGGTAGAAACAGAGAGAGTAAAGTTGCCTAATCTCATGGAAAATACCTGAATATGTTTCAAATACATGGCCTGGAAGCCTGACTACATTTTTTTCCCCCTTAAAATAAAAAATGTTCATCAATTTTAAATCTGGATTTTTAATTTTTCTTTTTTCTTCAGTAGGTATTCCTGTTATTTCCTAACTTATAAGTATTATATTTTTTAATGTATTGTATATAATATCTGTATGTCCTAAGAAAATAAATCCAGCCTATAACCAATGAAACTGAATGACAAAATAGAGATGTGTCTGTCACTCTCATGTCCCCTCATCTTTTTTTGTGGTAATATTTATTTTCTTCTGCCATTGATTTAAAATTCTTTAATATCCTGCAGAAACATGAATCACTGAAATTTACAGGATGTGATGTGTTGCAAGAGGAAAAGCATATTTATGTTGTATATCTACTGGAAGCAGCAATGGGTAAAGAAAGATCTATGGACTGTCAGCATTTTAGGTATAATACATAAAATGTTAATTGACCTAACTGGTTTCCTACCTGTTCATCTTAGATATCAGAAAGGCAGACCAATGAGCTAAGCACTTATTTCTCCAGTCATACAAGACATGCAGAGGCTCAGTCAGATTATGGGTTTAAAAAACAAAAGACAAAACAAGATTTAACACTTATGATAACAGTAGCATTGTATCAACAGCCAGTTCCAAATTCAATTTGAACAGTTCATTCATTATCTGTCATACAGAGAAGTCTTCTATAGAAAATGGTAAAAGAGAGGACATTTAGTTATGATGAGGTACTTATTGTTAATTCAATTGAATCAATAGATAAAATGATGTTGCTTACTAAATGATGCTTTGTCATCTGTTCAATGTGAAGGAAACTAATGAAAAGAGATAATAGTTGGGCAAGGACTTGAATATATGTGCAATTCACTTAGTATGTTCAAGGTATAGTCATGCAGTTAGATTTAAGGAAGCAATGAGAACACTCACAGACATGCATTATGGTCTGAAAAACAGAATGCACGACCTAAAGAGAGTCTTTTTGTGGTGTCTTTTGTGGATACTACAATGATCTCAACTAAAGAAAGTGTCCTTTGAATTATCAGACCACACAGATTTGCTATTGAGATGGAAAATATGTTTATAGAAAGGTTTTAGGTGTGCTGTTCACTAATTCTTTTACCATCTAAAAATGTATTTTTAAATGTCCTTGTTTTTTCCTGCCAATCACATAATCAGTTAGTCCCTGTTTCTTTTCTTGCGGGGTTAAGCTGGCTTCCTCATTTTTGCAGTTCATCAATACAAAACTGATTTGAAGCTGAGCTGTATAATAATAAGGCTTTCAGCAGCCAGCCTTGACACTTGCCTTATAATTAAGGCCTTGATGGTTGTGTTGATGGCAAATGAAAGAAAATGGCTTTGTTCTCAATTCCAGAGGCTTGATTGCTGGTTCTCGTTCTCACCTGAATTCGACCCATTCTGCATTGTGCGCATGATTGCTGGAGTGTGAGTAATTGCAGTGCTGGCAGATGACATTTTCATGAAGCACACTCTGCACTGCTCCAGAGGGAATTTACAGAATTTATAGCTGGAGAAGCTCATCAAACATGGATTTAGGAAATGCCTATGTGAAAAGTGGGAGCCCACAACCAAATATCAGAGCTTTTCTTTTGACATTTGCTTTTACATAAAGGACTACTGTCTGCAACCTGTCTTACCTTATGGTAGCAGCCTATTCCTGACTAGATTTTGTGATTAAGTGCAGTTATTGAAGTTCATTAATGCAATTTTTTTTTTGTATGTTTTCATGGAGTTTTTTGTTTGCTTGAACAGAAGTCTTGAGAAAGGAGATGGAAAATTGTTTTCTCATTTCTATTCACAGTTTTACATTTCCCTAACCTTTCAACTACTTAAAAATTGTCATCTGTTTCATGATACTTATTGGTGAAAATGTATGCTTGGTTTTCATTTAAATCCTCTTATTTTCTCAACCTTTTTGCATTGCAGCATATTTTGTTTATTTTAAATGAAAATGAATGTACATTTAAAATAGTCACAAAGGCTTCTACAATGGAAATATATTTCAGCAATTATAAATCAGATCTTTAGAAATAAAACATTAATGACTTTTATACTGACAAGTTCACAAATTTCTATGAAGGGTGTTTTCTGTATTGCAAATAAGAATTGCATACCGAAATTTTGCATTATAGGTAACATATGCCGTGATATGCATAATCTTTCCTTCCTTCTTCCTTAGTGCTTCTGCTTTTTCCTCTCCACCTGACAGTCATAGTGCCTGTCTCATATTCACTATGTTAGCATCTGAACCTCTGGTGCTTCTCTTCAGTCTCCTACCGCAATAGCACTTGGATGACTACCTGTAGGTTGCTGCTGTGGTTGTATCTTTCCCAGCACCTGAAACAACAGAAACACTTATGGAATCCTGCTGACCTTTAAGTCACAACTGTTTAGGCTGTCACTGACTTTGCACATGAAGATTCATAGCTGCTGTGACTCAGACGTATTTTTACACTGCTGTCTGTCAGACAAGCCAAAATATCTGCACCTAGTTTTTAATATTTCTTGAAGCTTCTCAATCATGGCAAGTAGAGAGCCTTTCCTCCTTGCATTTGTTATTACTGAAAGTCCTGAGCAATTAAATGATTGAAGGTTTTTTTAATTAGGCTTATTGATTAACCCCTAGGAAAATTTTGGTGAGAAGTCCTTTGAGTTTCTCCAATAAATGTTTGATTCAGAGCAGTGCTGATTATTTAAAATATGCAGAAAAAAAGTGTCTGAGGTCTAACCTGATGATGTGAAATTGGCTATTTTTTTAGGGCCTAACTTATCCTCATTTCAGTAATAGATCTCTATATCAATACTAATAAATGGCAGCAGGAGGGGAATCAATCTAAACTGCTAGCAGTTGTTTTAATTTATCCTATAGTCCTCAGGTAATTGGGTAGCTCAAGGGGAGACTTTCACAGTGTCTTATCTATATTTGTGGATGTTATGCTGCTGTCATTTGCAAAAAGTAGGATTTTTGGGGGGTTGACTTGAATGGGAATAAGAAGGAACCTGTTGTGAATATGCCTTGATTTTAGTCAGACATAGTAGATCTCTTAATATAATTCCAATACCAGTCTTAAATTTTTCTCTTACTCTTAATCTTAAGTGTTTCTTTGGGACTCACTTAACACATTCAGGCTCAGGTGGTTAAAAGTTTTTAGGCAATTAACATTTTTTGAGAATTTGGGTCTCAGACAGTCACTTGTCTTTTGAAGCTATGAAAGTAATCAGAGTCGAGGTCTAAGAGCTGGAGACAAAAGTCTGTACGTCTCTTACATCTTCATTATGTCTCTTACAGTTATTACTGGAAAGCTGAGGTGCAGCTGGATGCCTTTGTATTTGCTGATACTCCTCTTGCAGAAATGTTAGGGACCTGTCTAAGTTATGACAGCCTTTTGAGGTGCATTCCTGCTCTCACTCTGTTCCTCTTGCAGCAGTCATAGAATCATAGAATAGTAGGGGGTGGAAGGGACCTCTGGAGATCATTGAGTCCACCTCCCCTGCCAGCACAGGATCACCTAGGGCAGGCCACACAGGAACATGTCTAGGCGGGTCTTGAAAGTCTCTAGAGAAGAAGACACCACAACTTCTCTCAGCAGCCTGTTCCAGGCTCTGTCACCCTCACATGTGAGGGTGAAGTTTTTCCTCATGCTGAGGTGGAACTGCCTGTGTTCCAATTTGTGACCTTACCACTTGTCCTATCACTGGGCACCACCAAAAAGAGACTGGCCCCTTCTACTTGACAGCCACCCTTCAGATATCTGTAAACCTTAATAAGATCCCCTCTCGGTCTTCTCTTCTCCAGGCTAAACAGCCCCAGGTCTCAGCCTTTCCTCATAAGAGAGATGTTCCAGTCCCTTCATCATCCTTGTGGCTCTCTGTTGGACTCTCTTTAGTATTTCCCTGTCCCTCTTGAACAGGGGAGACCAAAACTGGACACAATACTCCAGATGTGGTCTCACTACAGCAAAGTAGAAGGGGAGGAGAACCTTCCTTGACCTGATGGATACATTCTTATTTATGCTCCCAGGGATACTATTGGCCTCTCTTGTATTGAGATACGTGTACAGCTCAGCCCCAAAAAGGGAACTTGCTGTTATGTTTCTCAGTGCTTGAAACAAAATGACCCATACCTATCCAGGACTTAGAGTTGAAAAAGAGCAGGTTGGCATCCTCTGTGTTCTCAGTCAGGATCTTTGACTTACAGCATTATTTCCTTTGGGGAATGAGATCTGTCTCAAAGCAGAACATGCTGAGAAAAACCTGAAGAATTTTAAGTATTTTGCAGTTCTTTCACAAAAAGGTAAACTATGAGAAAAGGAATGAAAAGAACAGCCACTGGACTAGAGCACTGAAATATGGCAGTGAATAGAAGCTTTTGAAACTTGATGAGTTGAAGAGAAGAAGCTGCCTGATACCATCACCTTAATTATGATGATGGTGTGAGACATACTGAGCATGGTGGTCAAATATTACCTTACAGGTTGGTTTTGGATAGTATTAGCATCTAATACAGCAGCTGTAATGCTGAGAATCACCTTAATACTTTACCGTAAGTTAAAATATTGCAAGTCATGAAAAATGTTCAGCTTCCTATGACCTTCTTGCCACTACCTCTGGTACTGATTTGAAAGCTTCAGCTCACTTTAATAATTCTTCTCTTAACCTATTTGTAACCTTCACCTTTTATACCCTATTCTCATTAGCTTTCTCAACAAGAGTGTTAATAAGATCTTCTTTAATTTTCTCTAACACCCATTCGTGCTTGCTTTTCTGTCATCTTTTCCTCAAACTTCTCCCATTTGGCTCAGTGAACCAACACTAAGATATCTTTTCCTCCCTCACCTCTTCCTCTCACTTGTGTCCTTACTTTGCTTTGTGTCTTTTGTTTGACAATATAAACATGTGGTCTTCAACATCTTGTTAGCACTGCTTCTTAACTTTACCTGTCTTTTCTATTCCCTTCTATTTTCTGTCTTTTCTCTTCCCTTCTACTGTTCACATCCAGGGGAAAGAAGATGCCCATATTCAGACTTGATGTGAGATAACTTCTTATTGGCATGTGGCAGGGAGCTGACTGTGTATCACCCATGACTTGGGCTATTGCATGACACCATTAGCTATTTTGAATTTTTTTTTTTTTTCTCTCTCTCTCTTTTACATTTTGAACAATTTTACAGTCAAGGGAAGAGTGTATTATCTGACTCTGCTTTTTCCATGCCCATTGAAAAGGCCATTACATTCTTTGGCACCACACAGCATGTTGCATTATCTTCTCCTGTATTATGATTTTCCAGCCAGTGCAGTCAGTCATCAACAATTACTTGTTTCCACTGAAAAACCCAAAATTCTTGGACACTGTGATGTATGTGAATAGATTTTCTATTATTCAGGGGAGGTGATGAAAGTTTCCTCCTTTCATTTATAAGTGGGAGTACTCCTGTGGTATTTTGTTACACCTTCTTGTAAGTGAGCACCTCTATTTGTTGTGGCCTTATTACAAATCTTTTTGAATCTAAGTAGAACTTAAGCTTGTCTTACTTTGCAGTATCTGTTAATTTGTAAGTTATTTATTCAACACCTGTTCTACCTGCTAGTCAAGCATTTTTGCTTTCTTTTTTTGGATACAAATTAAGCAGCATAGGGGTGAAGCATGCTATAGTGTATTAGATAATGGGTTCTAAACACATGTCATTTTAAAAATTATATATATTTTCTACCTTTGGAGACAAGTAGTACACCTGTCTGTGTATCTGCATCTGCAGATTATTCTTCCATAGGAGACCATGAGGTCTCCTATAGCTGTATCAGACTTTGTCCTCCTAACAAATACGTTCATAAGCATATTTTGCTTTCCTATTTATTTGCTATTAGAGGTTTGATATTGGCTTGTTTTGTGTCAGTTGTCTTGTCTGTCTCCAGCTAACTGTGGTATACCCCAGCTTTGCATTTGAAGCACTGCTTTAAGTAGTGATACCTGTTATTGTTCTACAGTATTAGTGAAATACAAGGAGGAAAGAAGAGTGGGTTTCACCTGAGAAATACTCTGAAACCATAAAATGCTTTAAAACAAGAGAGTAACAGCCATGGCTACCTTTTTATTATAAATGCAATTTGGGATTAATTTAGTGCTCTAATCTGTTCACAAATCATTTGGAAAGAAATATAATCAGCAGGACCATATTAATTTTTATCAAGTATTTTCCAATTGTTCATGTTCAGACAAACGTCAGCCTCGGAGGAGAGTTACCCTTTCTGTTTACACTTACACACAGTTCTTCTTAGTGTGTGAATGATCATGTCTTGTTTTACAGTTTTTATTTGGCTGTCTTTGAACTGACAAAATAATTGAAAGGCAATGAATAACTAGTAGTAAATATTAGTTTTCATTTTGAGATCTATTTTCCTCTAAATTTAATTGTAAAAATAGACCAGTTTGTAAACATTATTTGCACTTTTTTTTGTCAAGTGTTACTAAAAGATCAATTATTTGTATTTCATAAAAATCTTTGTGATAACTGTACAAATCAACAGTAAGTGTCATTCACATCATTACTTTATATGATATAAATCATTCCACCTGGATATACATAATGGTAATTTTCAGGTTCAGAGGAGTATTTTTGCATTAGCTTGTATAATGTACTATAAACATGCAGAAAAGAATATTGCATGTATATTTTCTACTAATATTAATATTTCAATATGACTTAACACAAAACAATGCTTTCATTTCCACATTCAATATTTTTAAATCAGTCTTGCATTAACAGAAACTTTCTTTAACATTTAATTCAGTTACACATAGAATCATAGAATTATAGGGGTTGGAAAGGATCTCTGGATATCATCGACTCCAACTGTGCAGGATCACATAGGCACGCCACACAGGAACATGTCTAGGCAGGTCTTGAAAGAGAGAAGGAGACTCCACAACATCTCTGGGAAGCCTGTTCCAGGCTCTGTCATGATCACAGGAAAGAAGTTTTTCCTCCTGTTGAGGTGAACTGCCTGTGTTCCAGTTTGTGACCTTACCTCTTGTCCTGTTACTGGGCACCACCAAAAAGAGACTGGCCCCTTCTACTTGACAGCCACCCTTCAGATATTTGTAAACCTTAATAAGATCCCCTCTCAGTCTTCTCATCTCCAGGCTAAACAGCCCCAGGTCTCTCAGCCTTTCCTCATAAGAGAGATGTTCCAGTCCCTTAATCATCCTCATAGATTTCCATTGGACTTTCTTTAGTATTTCCCTGTCATAGTTGTATCTGTTGGTTCTGAGATTCTTAACATTAAGTATCTTCATAGAAATTACTATTTTAAAGAAGAATCTATTGGAATGGCAATTTGTCTTTGTCAAGGGACATAAAAACTTGCAGCTTCAGAGTGACAGCTGTTGTGGTGACAGGGTAGGACAATGAAAGAAGATCTTCCCATACATGTCTCTATTCTGACAACAGTGGAGCAGATTTCAGTAGAGTAACATATGAAAAAAATCATTGTTCAATCAAACTTGTTTGCACGGGAAATGATAATAGTAGGGCTTCTGTGTGCCATTTCTCCTTTCCCATATATAAGCAGATATGTGGATAAAAGATAAAGGTTGATAACTACCTATCTGTCTCTCTCTAATCTATATGCATCTTTATTCATTAGGCATGGGAAGTGGATCCAATGTGCAAATAAAGTGTGTTTCCTGGACCAGGCTTTATGGCTCTCTTTTCGTTGTCCTGAGAAGGCTACTTCTAAGCTTCGTTACGTTTTGTTATGTTATGTTAATGTTATATTATATGTTATGTTAATGTACATTATCTTATAATATGCTGGGTATTATACCTTAATTTTATTAAAAAGATAGTCTTGCTGTTAAATAACTTCAGTCAAGGATTGAAGGAGAGAGAACAAAAAATATAACTTGTGACAACAGATGGCAAAACTAAGCCTTAGTCCACAGAGGAGTCAGTAGGTGCACAGCACTTTCACCTGTAGTCATTAGGTAGTTCTGACCTTGGTGCACAGCACAGCGTGGAAACAGCTCTGCCCAAAATCTGGCATTGTAGGCACATCGGTAACATGTGACACTTTGCCACATTCACTTATAATAAATTCTTCTCCAATAGTTGTCAGTGTAGGAGGTTAAAACTAAATCTGCTAATAAATCTTGCTGTATTTAGTTCACAGTCTGCAGTGTATTGGTCTATAATCTGTAGATTAATGCTATTTATTTTACACTTCTTGTCTAGTTATTTGTATTTCTTAAGATGATCTTAAGATGCTAACTTAAGATTTCTTTTCTATCCCTGGCTTGCTTCAGAAAACAGCAGGAAAGATCCAGAAAGGCAAATCAGTTCTCTGCCCTGCACTTAATCTTTGGCAAGGTGCTTTGACTGCCTGCCTGATTTTGTTCTGCTCTGGTTCCCTGGGTGCCACTACACTGAAGAGGTGAACCTGAACCCAAAAATATATTTGTTGACTTTTGAAATGCCTCTAAATAAACAGCTTTTATTGTATCAGCCTTTCTTCTAACATAATTTACTTTGTAGTAATGTTTTAAGATGTAGAATAAAGCACACTATTCTGACTCATCCAGTTTTGTTGGGGTGCCATCCTCCTACTTAAGGCAATTTTCAGATTCTGTATCATCCTGGCACTGGACACATTGCTCACTTTGGAAGAGCCACAAGTCATGCTGCAAAGACTTTCCTTGTGTTTCAGGAAAGCCCACAGGTTTTTCACTGAGCTGTTAGGGCACTGTTGCCCACTTCCTCCAGTGTGCCTCATAGTAAGGAGGTAACTGTTTACGCACCATTTGAGGAATGTGTGCAGCCTTTCCAAGAAATCCTCACAGTGTTAGTTATGTATTTTCCTCATTAGTTTTGAACACTGGTGTGGCAGTGACTGATTCTTTGAACCATTAATCCTACCTAAGACACACTTAAAATCAGGAAACATCCAGTACTAACAAGGATGCTCATGACTGTCTGCTTTCAATGATGATATTCTTAAGTTTTCCAAGAGCACTAAATATCAACTTCAGATTTCTTCTTCCTCTGATGAAGGGAATTCACTCTGACATATTTTTATATTTCAGGCCACTTTTTCTTAATCGTTCTTTTTTTATTTATAGATAATAGTGTTTGATAAGTCTAGGAAACATTTATCTCAGAGCATGATTGGCACTAAGACTGTTGGTGGATTTACATAAGAGGTAAAGTCTCACACATGTTTGCACTTTGTGGTTTTATATATGTTGTTGTTGGAAGAAGGTAATACACCAAATATGTAATGATAGGGAAAACATATTTTCATCTTCTTTTTCATAGTTGGATTCAGAATTTAACAGTCTGATTGAAAAAAAAAAATTCATCTGATATTTTTTAACTTAGCTTTTGTCTTTATATTTCTTGACTTTTGACAATGTTTGTTTCTAAAGTTTGGGCTTATGATATTGCTTCCATTGAAAAGAATGACAGAAGTCTTTCAGCAGAAGCAGGACTGGGCCCCCTGTAGTTTTATTTATACATTTTTCTGAGTAATCAGAAGCATGAATTTAGTGTCTTTAAATTTACCTAAACTGTTGTCTGCTAAAATCTGCCTATAATCAAAAATATACTGTAAATATTATTATTAAATCAATTCTTTAAAGAAAATTTTTAAAACTATCCAACCATTTGGAATAGTTGTAATTATTTCATCTTTCCTTGCAAATAAAACAATAAAGCAAATTAAATTGTTTCAAGAAACAATTCAAGTGACCACTACTGTTGAAATACTCAGACTAAAGGAAGTTCATAACCTCTTAGATGCAGACAGTGTTTAGATGAGGTAGAGGTGGACATTTCCTTGTATTTTTATGTTACTGTTTCAGTTTTTCTTCTGTACCTTCAGGGATAATAAGAACTGGGAGCTTTTTATTACTTCTGTGGGAATTGCTGGTTCTCAGCATCAGTCAGAATTTAACCTTTTTGTGGTAATTTTCTTGGCTGCTACTAAAATACCTACTGCTCATAAGGATAAAGTATCTGTTCCAGGTGTTTTTGACATTCTCATACTGAGTGCATCACCTAGGGCATCTCAGAGGTCATGTCACTTAATCTCTCTTTCAAATATCTTTTCATAGGTGCTAAGCAGTAAGGAGGGACTCCACATTAGCTTCTTACAAGTACCCCATAATTCTGCTTCTGCATGGGTAGCTGAGTTTTTGTTTGGGGTTCCTGAAACACCATTTTGTGATTAGCAGAATTCTAATGGAAAACTGTGGAGTCTTTATTTTTCCAGTATTCTCAGGGGCAAGCAAGTTGCCTATGGCTGCATGTTCATTTGCCAAGCTGATACTGAGGCAGGTCTCTAAATAGGTACTGCACATGCAGAGACTTGATTTGTATATGCAAAACAGTATTCCCCATAAAGACAAGAGTGATGCTGGGTATCAGATTTTCAGGTTTGAAATGGAGGGTAAGGAGTGTGTGTAGTGGAAGTCAGCACTGTCAGTCCCTTAGCTCTGTCTTCATGTATTTTAACAACTGATTTGTTTTCAGATCTGTTAATTCACATCATTTCAAGCAACCAGAAGTCATAAATAGACCTCAACATGATGTCATCGGGAGTAAAAAGGCAAAAAGCCCCCCAACATTATTTTAGCTTTTAAACCTATTTCAAATCTAGCAACCAGTTAGGATATATAGAGCACATTAATTTATTTGCACTGCCTCAAGAAGTGAAATCTTTTAATTGCGTACCCCGAGAGCTGGTTGGTGGTGGTTGGCGGGAGATGGTGGTGGTTTGGGAGGGGGGCCCGGCGCGCCGTGCCCGGAGCTGTCAGCGGCCGTCACGGTCGCTGTCCTTGGTGCTGAAAGTCGGCCGCGCCACGGCGGGGTGTGTCCCACAGCGCGACCCCAACTTCTGCGGGATAAATACCAGTATACCGCCTAAACGCAAACAGGACAATAGACTTTGTGACTCATTTCACAGTTTTGTTTGTACCTTTATTGTGAAAATGATTATTTCTTTCCTGAAGATGAGTTTACAGTTGAAGTTGCACAGTGTGTTATGGCTACTTTCTCCTTGACAAGAAATCTATCCTTACGTAGGAAGTTTTTTTTTTTATCAGATCAAAGAGAAAAGGCACATTAAGGTCACCATGAAGATGCATACAGACCTGTATACAAGATATTTCATTTTAAGCAGTAAATACTGATTTATGTCTATTTCCTGGGATTAATTTACTCTATCAGAATACCATTTTAGAATAATAATAAACCAACAAGAAACTGAACTAGAAATCAAGACTTTTGGATTCTTTTGAAGAGTTTATGCATAACTGTGGTCTTATCAGTTATACTATTGAGTGAGAAATTGATATTGAAAACTGATCCTTAAATTATAAAATAATTTTATTAAATTATGGTTCTTTTCTTAAAAGGCTCTCTTCCTATGTACAATTTCAGAAATTTTCACTTAGATTCATACAGGATTTTGAAGATTAATGGAAGTTCTCTTAGTTTTTGTAAAACTTTAAAAAGGTAACAATAGAATACTGCTTAGTGTATTTACATGCAGTTTGTTTAATAGACATTAGTTTTTAAAAAATATTTTTTAATCTTATTTTTGTTCCCATTTTCTAATCATGTAGAGTATCTCCTTGCTGGAAAAGTAGCATATCAGAAATTGAGTAGTGTCTTTTAGAGGATTTATGGTAATGCTGCTGAATTTAGTTGAGCATAAACAGCATGGTGAGCCCCTCAGGGTCTCTTCATTTTCCTGACACACTCCACTGCTGCCCCATTAACACTTCGTCTGTTATTGCCATCTACTCAGTTTAATGAGTATCTTTGAATTTGAAGTTCTACACAAGAAACAATAGCTAAAATAACTGATGCACCTACTGCAGCTTTCAGCAGAGTGTCTTATTCCCTTTGTAATTTTTTTTTAAATAAAAAGCACATTTCTGTTCTTCAGCGGTGTAGTTACATCATGACATTTTCTTTAATTATGGTAGACACTAATCACAAGCACTGAGTAATGACTACAGGTATGGTGCTGTATCTGTCTGAAGGTAAACACATGCTGAATAGCTTCTAGAGGAGGCTTTTCCTTACTTAAAAATTTATCCTATTAATACTGACTCTTTAATGTGAAGATGGAATAGTACTGCTGGAGACTTCATGCTATCAAAGCAGAATATTATATTTCTTCTAAGAAATCAGAAGACTGTAGGACTTAGATGCTGTTTTCTGATACCTGTATGAATCCAACTAACTGCTGTAAAGGGTCAGTATGTGGCTCATTAGATTGGATTCCTAAAACTGAATTTGTCACTTTCCTCTGAATACATGCATAAACCATCTTAAATTATTAAACAATAAATTGTGTTATAAGAGAAGGACTCAAGCCAAATTAAAACCAAATTGAAAAGTAATACTGCTCTGGGAAGCATCATAGGACTTAAGGACAATTCTAAATTTGTGTTGTTTATTAACTGATCAGCAAAAGCAAAAGATTGCTCTAAATCACATTAGATATTTAACAGACATGGAAAGTCTTTAGAAGGCCAAGTGAGAAGTCTGAATAACTGAATAAATTTCTATTCTTGAAAACTGAAGAAATCAGTTGGATATTGAAACAAGTTATTTATTAAATGCATTTATTGAAAGCCTTTTTTTAAAAGCTAAAATAACATGTGAGTGATCTTCTCTGTTCCTTATAAGGTTGCTATCCGTTAGTGAAGTCGTTTTTTGTATTTTTTATTTCTTTTAGAAAATGAATCTGGAAGAAAATTGGTGAATCCAATCCAGTGGACCTACAAGCACTCTGACAGGCTCAGAGAGAAGAGTCTGGACCAAAGAGCAATTACCCACCAAACGATTTCAGGTACAATTGACCTAAATATAGCACTCTCTCGAGATTATTGACAAGAGTTCATTTCCTGTAGTGCTTTTCCCATTTGCTACTCCTGGTAACCACTGTGATCTTATCTGCCTGGTGCTGCATGACTTCTGGGATGTAGCTAAGAGTTCTGCTGTGCATTGTCTTTAAACAGACAATTCATGCTAAAAAGAGTAATTTGCAGTTAAATTAGATGATGCATATATTATTCTTGTTGCTGAAGTTACACAGGTATAAGTGCCTGAGTCCTTTTGGATCTGGATGCACTGGAATTCTTTCTACTGTTCAATCAGAAAGGTAGCACTAGTTAATTGTAAATAAATAGGAAATTTTATTTCATTAAACTGTAACAGGAGAGTCAGCTGTGCAGGATGGATAGGTGGAACATTTGCTGTTTGTGTCTGTTTATATATTTATACATAAAGTATGGCTTCTCCTAGTGTCATCCTACCTCCAGGCAATCACTGTCACTATCATATGCTGGCAGGAAAGCCAAATGAACATGTAAACTGAGTGTGTAAAAGTAGAAAATGTGGATGAACTGAATTCAGAGTTTGGTAACAATGAAACCCATTTCAGTTTTGAAGAGCCCATTTTTCTTAATTATTACTCTCAAACTTCTGCAAAATGCTGGATATGTTTGTATTCCACGGATGTGGAAGGTAGAGAAAATAGATGGTGCTCCTTTGGTATTCATCATATTTTTTCATCATATTTCTTTTACTGAATTCTGATTTGGAAAACTCATGATTTGGAAAATATTGCTCAGAAATTCAAAAGGCTAGTATCAGATTCCATAGTAAGCAGCTGTTAGAGAGCCATTTTTTACAGACCTTTATTTAGTAATGCAGAAGGACATATACTTGCTCTATTACTTTCCTGCATATCCCCTGTGTTTTCTTAGAAGAACATCAGAATTCTTATTTTATTAGGAGAATAAACTCCACTAGGTCCTTAGGTACCATCCCTCAGAGGAAACTCAGGAAAAAGTTCAGTTGAAAGCTGAAAAGTTTATAAGATAGAGGCACATATACAATATATTGGTCTTCTGTCATGGTTCCTTTGATGATGATGGACAGCTGTTATAAATGTAGCTACTAAAATAAGATGAAGCAGGAATCAGTTAATGACATTAAATAGTAATTAAGTTATTTTTGGGAAAATTTAGAGTAAATATAGGATAAAACTTACCTCTGATGTTTGGGTTTTTTTCGCCTATCTACTGTATTGAGTTGATGAGACACAGCATATCACAGTGGAAAGCAATGTGAAATGCAAGTATAATAAGAAGAAAGCAGTAAAATAATCTGTGAAGGTGGGATGAGAATATACAAGACATGACTAAATGGATTCTCAGCTGGATAGACTGAGGTCATAGAACTTCTTGCACTGTGCTTTAGGATCCTGGGAAATCTGTGTAGTCCTTTTCGGTGGGCTGCTAAATAAAATAATTTTCTATTTTGAGAAGGGAGGGAACATACATGACAAAATTAAACAGATTCATGAGAAGATCTTTGTGTTGTAGACTCTTCCACAGAGCAAGAGAACCAAGGAACCATGGGCCTAGGGGGAAAAAAATTAAAATCAATCCTGCCCCAACACAAAGAGAGGGAGAAAGCTCTTAAGAAGTTACCAACAGCCCCATAGTCTTAATTGAAATATTTACCTTCTTTATGTTTCATATTTTACAATTATAAGTTTAATTTTACAATTAGAATTTTACAGTTCTCATAGTCTTACTGACTCTTGCAGCACTGCAAGTGCGTAGCATTGCAAACTAAACCCCGCTGGTGTGATTTTTGCTATTTTCTTTTGCCTGCATAATATATATCTAAAACTTAATTTTATATCTGCAGAGGAAAATCAGATACACACATTTTGTTATCTATTACCTTTACATTCCAGATGCTCGACATGAATTCCATATGAACAGTTGTACATACTATAGATGAGTAAAACATTTTGAAACTTAGGAAAACCTCATGTAAGGTCCCTTCTCTGTGTGAATGATCTTTGTGAGGACTGCTCACTTCAGCTGATTACAGACTGAAACATCATTCTGTTCCTTATATTAAGCCTCATCTTATAACATATTATGGACCCAGTGAAAGGTACATCATCTCAAACATGTTTTCATAGAATTATTTGACATCCTTAAGGGATGCTCTGGTCTGCTACAAGATGCATAACCATAGAGGAGAATTATCATAGAGTGGGGATTTTAGGGCACTTTATCCCTACTGCTTTATTCAGTTTGCCCTGCCAGAATGGTAAAAAGACATAGTAAAGCAACCCTAATTAGGCAGTGTAGGAATCCCTGGTATGCAAGGTTCTTCTTAGCCAGCTTTATATTCTGCTTGCTTTTTGTACAGTGCCTCGGGGAATGAGAAAAGTCTGGTCCATTAATTAGAGAATTAGCTTAGAGTTGGGAAAGATGAGTTTGGGTTTTGTCTGTGCCACAAACTTCCTGCAAAACACTTAGCTAAGTATTCATCAAAATTCAGCAAGACCTAAGGATCATGGTTGTGACTGTATTTTTTTTTCCTGATTTTGATGCAGAATCAGGTGTACTTCCACGTTTCCAGTATCTTGCTTACACAATATAAATAATTGAGTAGTCAGAAATCTTAGATTCCTTCATTAGCTGAAATGAATTCTCTGTACTTCTCTATCACACTGTTCTTATGTAAGGATATTGATGGCATGTCAGGGATGCAGAAACCAAAATATTACCTTGTGTTATTTCAGAGTATTGAAGACATACTGTCATGAGGACAATTTCATGTAAGCTTTTGCCGGTGTATATATTCCTAATACGACCTTCTAAAAAACCAAAGTTCATCAATGTCACTTGTTTCTGTATTTACAGTTTATAAATTACAAATGTAAATTTATGTAGTAGAAATCATCACATAAAATTGTGCCGCTTTCCTTTTGTCTCTCTCCAAACTTCAGAGGTTTCAAAAATGAAGCAGTAGGCTCTTTAAATTGCAGATTCTAGGCAGCATCTCTGCTCCTTTGAGCAGGCGTGGGCTTTTATATTGCATGGGCCAGCCAACTGTGATTGATTACAGACTGCTGCTGATGTTAACATGCTAAGGAGAATAGTTATGTTAAAGCTAAAGATGCCAGGGCAGGGTCATGTCTCCAACAAGTATTAGAAAGAAAAAAGGATTCTTGTGTTTTATTGGTTATAGAGCTCAGCCTGACAGAACACCTAATCCCTAAATCATCCTGAAAATTGCTTGGGATATAAAATCAAATTAAACCCACTATCAAAGGGCATGGTCTCTCTTCACTGCACTAGCATCTAAATGCATAAATCCCAATCCCATATCAAGTGGAATACACACTATAGTTTTTTTTTTTAAATGTATAATCTGATGATGATAGAGCTGATAATTTTTCTAGTAATAACACTTAGGAAGTGATGGAGTAATGGATCAGAAGAGGTTAAAAGTATTTTTGCTAGATCACTGCAGCTTCTTAAGGCTGAATCCCTCCTTTTCTACTACTCTAGAATTTTATGAAGAAAACCTGTCACATAGCTTTATTTTGACCAGTTTCCAGTTTTTAGCTTTCCTGTGTGATCTTAACTGATGCTTTTGTCTTTATGAAAATTGGATTGTAAATTTTCGTAGGAAAAAAAAAAATCTTAGCACATATGCACATTTTGCTTTTTTTCCTCTTCAGATGAATGAATAAGTATTGCTTAGCTGCTATATCTAATTGAAGTCTTTCTTCTGAAGCCAAGGAAGACACAGAAGAGTAATTTGAAAATCCAAGTGGAGTTAAGAGAAAGACTTCATTGATCAAACAGGGTTTGGATCGGGGTTGAGTTAGGTCAGAACTATGCTTTTTATACAGTAGAAATAAAGCTTTTATTAACAAGCCTATGTATAAAAAAATACTTTCATACACTGAGACAAAAGAGGAACAAATACATTTCTACAGCAACACATTCATCTTCAGTGCACTGAAGAATGCAAAGGAATATGCTTGATAAAAACTATAGAGGATCTTATCCAATAAGTAGCTAAAGTCAACAGAAAGTACACGGTTTTTAGTCAGTCAAAGCTATGAGATACTATTTTTTTTAAGTTTTTAAAAACATGATGGGAGGACAAAGCACATTCAGATTCTTATACACTCAGCAGTCCTTTCTGTATATAATACAAATACAAATACAGTTTATGACTTTATAGTATGTCCTTATTAGTGTTATTTCAAACAAAATGTAAAGAAAGAAGGGTACTCTAAAAATTTCCTCTCTTCTTCCAAGCACATTTTTGGGAAGGTGCAGAGGGGGTAGACACTACCATTTCATGGTCACCTTGCACATTTCAAGAGGGAGCTGCTGCACTGTGGTTTGGGACAGAGCAGGGCATTGCTGCTCAGTAGCTTTCAGTAGTATTGTCCCCAGATGACCTTGTGGATGGATTTCTATTTCAAAATCATACATAAGTTAAATATTGCTGAAAACAGCATTCACTCTTGTGCTTTCTTTCATGGCTTTCAGGTTGAAATCTATCTTAATGTAGGTATCATTTATATCTAAATTGTCTTTGGCTAGGCTGCCTTTATATTCAACGGAGAGAAATAGACACTCTTAGGGCATGATTCATCTCTTTGGAAGGTAGACATCTAAATAGGTTGAATGAATCAGACTGTAGAATACCATATTCCATACCAGTGAGAATAAAGGAAACCTAGGTATCGGCTTAGATGTTGATGCCTATGCTGAAAATATCTAAAGTGAAATGAACTCTATGTCCACAGGCAGTAAGTCAGAGCTCATAGTCAGAGAAAAATATGCTACTCTTCAAGAAGCATATTTTCCTTCAGAGGTCCTGGTTTCACTGTATCAGGGTGCATGTTCATAGTCATAGTCATGAGGTAATAAACAAACAAACAAAATAATAAATAAATAACTCTCACCTTCTCCTACTTAATATTTTAAGATGTGAAAACTGAGTAGACTTTATTGTGTGAATAAGTAATTTGCATACATCTATCATCAGTTATTCCACTGATTCCACAGTGACATAATTTTTTTGCTAGCCTCTACTTATAATCTGTATGTACAGGATCTCATAATTGTTTTGATTGGTCATTGCAAACTATTTCAGAACCAGATATTGTCTTCCTAATCCAAAATCTCTGCATGTAGACAGAGAAGTGAAGATGTGCAATTAATTTAATCTAGTAGACTAATTTAAATTGTTTCCCCATCATAATCATTACTGTTAGTGCCAGAGTTTCACTAAACTCCCCAGCAGATGAGGTGATTAGTGCAATATATCTGAAAATCCCCACGATGAATATTTTCAAGCTCTAATAAATGAGTTTTGCAGAAAGGATCTCTGCTTTAGTTTGGTTGTGTTTACTTTAAGTGTCAACCATAAACAATAAAAAGGAACATACAGGAATGAATAACATTGTTTATTATATATTGAAAATGCAAAATCAACAAGTAAAGACCTGTCTAAAACACGTGAACACCGATGCTGCTTTTTCATATGCCATTACTCTCCCATTGTTAGTAAAACTGCAGATCTCAGCAAACCTGCAAGACTTTTGTCAGATGCATACCCAGGAGTAGCACAAGGATGACAGCCTGGAGTAAGCAGATTGCTAGTGAGGCTAGCAGGTGCCAAAACATGCTGTTTCATGACCCAGTGTAAAGATGCCAAAAATAATCTCAAATGTACTTCAGTAAATAAATGCAAAACTCCCTCAGGCTTCAGAAATACAGCCTGTAGAACTGTCTGAGATTAAGCAAGAAACTTAAAATTAGAAGATGAGTGTTCTAATTTCTGCTCTGCAACAGATTAGCTGTGTTCAGGTAGTGATGTCTTTCGGCCAAAATCTGTATTTTGCCACATAAATAGATGAGATGTTTTTCAAAAGTAACTGGGAGGAGAACTACGATGGATTGTGCAGATGAAAACATGATATTAAGTTGAATCACATGCAAATATTGACTCAATACCTCTACCTCATTTCCCCTCTCTTTCAGAATTATAGTGTTTAGCTGTCTTCATTGCTAGTAGTTTCAAATGTGTACACAGCAATAAAAATTGCTTTATAAGTACAAATGCCATAAAATAAGTTTGTCTTACTATTAAAGGTAAAAGTAGATTCATAGCTTTAGAACATGTTTCTTTGATCAACCTAAAAATAATTAAACAATTTATGTAAAGTAAGATCCAAATGGCCATTAAGCAATTGCATTTAACTTAAGAGACAGCAGTACCAGAACTATGCTAAGTGAACTTGAACTTCCAAAATGCACTGTGAAATTGTCAGAACCATTGAAATAGTCAGTACTATGTGTTTGGTATGTAAAAAAAGATCAATGAAATAAAATGTATGGCTGAACTTGATATCCAAAGGCAGGGTGAAAAGGAGTTTAAAAAGCAGGTGTGAAATTTTATTTGCACTTTAAATATTGTATTTTAAATCCTTCTGCCACTATAGTTCTTTGTAAATGTGCTGCTGAAGGTATATTGTGTAAGATATCTAAAAGTTGCTAAGATATAAGGGATGGTAATTATGACAGAGGAATTATGATTGCTATAGTTTATAGACGCCCAAAGAAATGCCCATATGATAAATTTTTCAGGGTGAAAAAGTATTTCCATGGTAACAAGAACTTTATCTTAAAATTTGGTTATGAATGCAAAGCCAAGGAATCCAAGTTTGAGAGGTAAATGATATGAGAGAGACAGGAACTTAACCTTTAAAGTTTATGAACATGTGTATTGAGTACATGTTCTGAAGTACTCACTGATCTCTGTGCAAAATGACAATTTTAGAGATTAGAAAAATGAAATCTTATATGTAATCTGTCTATTCATCAGCAAGGCACATAATTGCTTTGAGCCATAATAAACGAGGCAGTGCACACTAGAAAAAAAAAAAAAAAATAGCAAGCATCTTTTAAAACTGAGATTTTACCTTAAATATGTAGCCATGTATTACAAATGTGATGTGTCATATGTCTGAGTGCAAATGAAAGCAAGTAATGAACTCATAAAACAAGATATGATCTCTGATTTCATATGCTGAAATAAGAGAACTAGTTCTTAAATGACAGAATATTTCAAATAGAAGACGTAATTAATCAGATATACAGATATCTACTCATATGTACACAAGGAGTCTATGGTTTTCATGAGCAAAAACTCTCATCAATGAAAAAGAGGAGGTGAAGGTTTGATTAGGCTTTGTTGTGTATGTATGTGAACAAGGATGATAAAACTATGTATGCTTTGGGTCCACATTTCTTAGGGTCCTATTGGCTATTTGTATCAGCATCTTTTTCCTTGTAATCTGTGTAAGAAAACCTAAAAGTGATGGCTTGGTTTCAATATTTGATGTGATGTTTTCTTCAAGGTTAAGATGGCCAAATACAAGTATCTACATCCAGATATCTTTCTCCCTTCTTAGTCAATGGAGTTTGTACAGTAGGTGAATGGTCTGCTGAATGTCTTTGTAGGGTGTACTGACTACTCACTAGATATCCAATGACTGCATTGGAGGTTTTGACAGTGCTAGAATGTACGTGCCCAAGTTTCATCTTCAGCTTTCTCTTTTGTAATATCACTCTTTTGTGATCCTTGAATTGTCTGGAGTTCTGTAAGCTATACATGTGGCAAAGAAATGCAACCAATCTATCCTGTCCTATACAGTTTGTAAATATTTTATTAATGGTTTCTCTTGTTAAAAGAGGAGTTCTTCTGGATTCTATAGGATACTGAACCTCAAAAATATTTGAATTTATTTGAATATTTGAAATATTTGAAAAGTTCCAATTTTAGAAGGTGTTAGGTAAAGCTGGACATCTAAGGGTATGCATAGAAGTTACCATGGAAATGATGCATCCAACCTGTTTGAAAATCAAAATGGGTTAAGTAAATAATCCGCTGAAGTATTTCACAAAATCTGTTAAATGTGAACTTGTATTTCTGGGCATTTTTTCTTCCTCTATGACTATTAATAAATATCCAAATATTTAAATCCATTTTACTAAGTTCAAATAACCTGTACTTTCTTAAAGAGTAGTTGATGATGAGTTACAAAAAGTAAATGGTTAATTCTTAAGAGAAAACCTTTCAGGATCAGATGGAGTCTACATGATTTCCTTAAATTGTTTAATATATATTAAGTAACTGATTCTTTTCAGAGAACATTACCACAGAAAACTTAAGCTCAATGTAAGCAAGAATGTTGTATAATAAGGTAAAGACCACCATAAAGAGTCTGCGTTTACTTTCAAGCAACAAGAGCAACAAAATACTGGCTTGTTTAATGGGACAGTGGTTTATATTCATGTTCTTATTTAGTCTTACAAAGCTACAGTCAGTGTGTTTGAATTGTGAGCCTGGTAACAAGCACAATAATGAAGAAACAGTGAAGTAATCTAAGTGAGTGAAGTGAGAAGACTTGGAGAATTTATTGATAGGGACAAATGCATCACTTAGGATGGTTTCCTGTCTCTTATACAGACCCTATCAGGGGAACTGTCTTACTCTCTGATGATGAGTACTCACTGAAGTTGACCCCTCTTCACTTCCTTTTTATATGTTTATTAGTAGTCTGAATTTCTGGGGCTCTGAGAAACACACTGAAGTTAATGGAAACTGAATATACTCTTTACTTGTGAGAATCAGTCATAAATTTCTTGTTGAACTCCTGTAGTTTAATTGATTCAAGTGACAATGGTAGGCAGCAGAAACTGCTGTGCTGGACCGTATTGCATAGTGGATGGTCTCTATACTTTAACCTGCTTCTTTTAATGTTTATGATACTGAAGGAAAATTTTGGCTAAAATGTGGATCCAAACTTTTTGTAGAAAATAGCAATAACTGGTAATTAAATAGTCATTCCAATATTCCAGTTCTTACAACTCATACCAGTATTGCATTTCCAACAGTCAAAAGTAAACTGTTTTGAACTAGATGAATAAAGTACAGATGGTTAATATATGTCGTCTCAGCAAGATCTTCAGTTATTTCGTGTTACATATTGAAAAAAGTCTACATTCAATAGTCCAAACACTCCAAAGCTAATACATTCCAGAATTAACTTTGTTAGGGGAAGTTAATTTAATTTCCCCCATGCATATGCATTATGATGGCTTGTAATTACATGATCACATATTGGTTTTTTTATAAGACCTAGACCTTTTATAAGACCTATAAGACCTTTTTTTATAAGACCTAGTCCTCATTCAGTTCATAGAATACATGATAGTCACTTAACGAACAGCTATTCAGTATTTTGTTTTCTTGACGTTGTTCTGTGTATGGCCCCATACCTGTTTACTACAGAGTATTTAAGCCCTGCTCTGAAGACTACATTATTAATTACTATTAATTTCCTTTTTGGACTTTCCTAGTAATCATCACTATAGCATCTAAGTGATGAACAAACATTAAATCATCTTTGCTGCAGGCCTCTGAGGCCAGGCAACAATATGATTTCTTTTTTATGGCTAGGTAACCATGCCCCAGAGAAACTGTTCAAAATGTGCCACTAATCTACAAGACCAGCCTGAAGCACTTCAGTCCAAAAGCCTTGGCTCCTTACTGTTACACAGAACTTTCCCAAGTCAGGTCTTCCTGTTTCCAGCTGTGTCTCTGAGCATTCATCACTTCTGCAAATTCAATGCCTCATCTCAGTGTGTTACATAGAAAATGAAGAATATACTTTTAGTGACCATTTCTAAAAAACCTGGTTAGAATTACTAAAATGGGAACTTTATGACAAGAAAACATAGAATCCTACTTTTAGGCCAACTTCCAATTACCTTAACCATCCTTTCTTATCTTGCAATACTGCCCCATTTCTTAGTGCATTTATTAAAAATTCTTCACCAAATGAAGCTTCCTCAGTACAAAGTTCTGATTCATTCTTACAGCAAGGCCATCTTGTGCACTATATGAGGCAGGTGTATTCTGGGAAAAATGGTATGAGTCATGCCATTAGTCTCCATCATGAGACCCATTCACAAGTTTTGGAAAAAATAGGTTATATAGGCAATGTGTAATTTCTGACACTTTTGTCATTGATTCGGTCATGGTAACAAAGTTCTTTTCAAAAGTGTGTCTGTGTGAGAATGAGAGTGAGACAGAGAGAGACAGAGAGACTGATGGAAACATAAAGAGTACCCACTTATTTCAAAAGTATAAACTTGTAAGAATATCTTAACGTTAGCCCATCTAAAGGTCCCAATCTTGGAACCTTAAAATTCCCCACACCGTGTTGTACCATTCTTCTGTTAAAGGAGATGCTTAGAATAATATTCTGTTAAAACTGCTGCTGGAGGAGTAAGATATAAGATATTTTTTTCATTAACATCAGACTCAACAGATATTTACTGATGGCACAGAAACTGTGAGAACCTGAATTTTTTTTCCCAGAAGTCCCAGAAGGTTTTTTTTAGTCATTATTGATTCTCTGTTCAATTCTCAATGACCTTTTCTACCCCTTTTATCTCTGGCTCTTATAACTCTTGGGTATAACCCAATCTTATATCCTTAGCAGAACAGTTCTAGTTCTTGCTGCCTCACTGGCTTCTTGTCCTGTAGTGTTCTTTTTTTAACTCTGAGCATAGGCCAAGTACTTGTTCTTTACCTCTTTGTCTTCAGCACCTTTCTACAGTCAGTGTCTGTATGTCTTCATCCCTCTTTCCTCTGAGGCAAAATTGCCAGGCTTTTGTCCTTTTTGTTCCCACAGGCTCTACAGCCAGAACTCCATCATCAAGCTCTTTTTTTCAGTTTCTGTGCCTCTAACCATCCATCGCTTGTCTCTTTGCATGCCTGTTTCAAATATTGCTGTTAAATGTGGGGTCTTGCTCTGTTTTTCCTCTCTGCCACCCTATTTTCCTTTGGACAGTAGGGAACTGTTCAGAACTCTCTTCATGTAAATGTCATTATAAATTTGAGAGTGGAGCCTCTGTTCACTGAAGGACAATGTTGCATGTGTTTCATTTTCTTTGCTCAAAATTTTGACTGAAATCTAAATATAGGAAACAGAAGTGATGCACCTGTGACTGGTCCTCAAGACCTGACCCTATTCTGGGAAAACTTTTCTATTCCTGTTTAGATACCTACCATGTCTGCTCCTAAGTTAGGCATTTCTGCTATTTCTTTTGCATTGCTCATCACAGTTTATCTGATCATCAGTACTGAATCCAGATAGATTCTGCCAAATTAAACTAGACCTTTAGGATCTTGCATGGATGTAACCCAAAAATTCAGTGCTGAAATGAGACTTACTGGTTATTTGAGTTAGAGAATGCACCTCTCAACACATCCCAGTAACAGCTGGGCAGGTTGACTTCTTCATCACTCAACAGACTGTTACTGTAATGTCATGTAAAGTAATGTTATGTAGTGTAATAACTTGGAAAAAACCTATGCAGAAAAATGCTGCAATACCAGTCTATGGATATTGTACAGTGCCAGATAATGCTGTTTACTTATTGCACACTCAGGTAAGATTTTAATCCAGAAGGGATCACTGATTTATCTACTATCATATCCTGCTTAATACAGGCTGGATAATTTTATCTGTATACTCTTGTAGTGTTCTGTAGCTGACTATGTCCTAAGCATTGTTCGGTCTTGAATTTAGAATACCAGAAGATGATGGATTTAATTCTGTCATTTATAAGTTGTAAAGCCTTACATCACTTCTGATACACTTCTAGAAATTATAGCCAGCTACAAGAGGGACTGAACTAACATCTAACATCATTTTCCATGTGAAAGGAAACTAGGTGGCAATGGGAAATATTCCCTTTGCATTGATTAGTTATTATATTTAAGTGCCATGCTTTTAAAATGTACAATTTCTTGGAAGCCTCACAATACTGTTCTTTTCTTCCACTGCTTCTGGCTCCTTCACTCCATTGCACTTTGCTTTGTCATCGCAACGCCTCATTCTTTTCCTGGCAAGGAACTTGGAAGAGCACATGATCAATAAAAAGTTTGGGAAAAATATGCCAGGATAGCCTAAGCTTTATTATGGAGTCTGTGGGGAATATTTTAAATGAGGGCAAAGATACTGGATTTGGAGCAAGATAACAATGATGGTTAGACTTATTAGAATAGATATAGGAGATTTGTGCTCAATTTCCTGTCTTGCTTACATCTTGTGACTGTTCTTGGTTGCACTTGTCTTTCTGTGACACAGTTCCTTATCAATAAAATGAAAATAATGCTATCTGACAGATATTAAAGTATGTACTTCACAGATACCATAGAAAGAAGAAAAACATTGATTACACTCAGGTACAAGTATTGTGGCTTGTATGAGTACTGTCACTGATGGTATGTCTCATACAAGTACTATCACTGATGGACTGTGAAGTTTTAAACCTAGTACACCTGCAAACCTTCCTTTGTTTTATGATCACTCACCACCCCCTCCCATCTGGCAAGTGATACTTATGCGTTCATGGTTTGTATTACTTTTGAGCTTCTAACAGCTATTTGCTACTGCTCCTATTTGACCACTGCTCCTGTTCCTCCAGAATTACCTCTTATCCTGCCCTTTTAATTTAAATCTGGTTTCCTGCAGCCCATTACTCTGTGCACAGCAGCTTCCTTCTCCTTTGACCTGTATGCCACAAGTCAGTGTAGAGGAACTTTTGGGCTGCATGAAGGTGGTGAGGCGTTGAGAGCTCATATACCAATGAGAAGGTGACAGGAAGTAACAGTTAAATATAGTATAAATGTATAACTACTTGATGGACAGGAAGGTATAGGCATTTGTTTTCACAGCAGGAGTCTCTTGAGTTGTGTGAAGTAGTTCTCTGATCTGAATGAAATTCTTAACTCAAGAGGAATTATTTGTGGAATTAAGAGCAGCCTAGTTGTAAGAGAGGAACTAAGCTGTGCTCTGACCACACCTGTACTCAATATGCTTACGCTGCTCTGTTTATCTTCATAGTTGGTGTGGCTCAGGGTGGATGCTACCTCCATTGATATTACTGTGTCCTCACTGCTTCTTCTTTCAGGTGTGTGTATTTAGGGACATATTCCGTGTTTGTCAATGCTGAGATGTTCTAAAGTTATTTCTAGGTTTGTTCTGTTATGGGAAGACCTATCTGTCTTCTGGGGATAAATTGTTCAAATAGTAGATTTCAACCACTGTGGAAGTGAATCAAGTCTTTTTTGTTGATGCAAGACCTGCATAAAATCACGACCAGATTCTAACTTGCACAAAGGATAATGATGTAAGCTTATGTGCTGTCAAAGTTCACAGACTTTTCTATGAAGGGTTAAGACTAAAAGTGTGAAAAGCTTGAGATCAATTACAGCCTCAACAGCAGCCACCACCTCACTCAGCTTTGAGCATATTGTGCAGTTCCCAGTTGTCTTAAATATTGACTAACATGGCATGACAATGAGCATTTTGTAGAGGTAGTTCAGAAAAAAATTGTAGAACTGAGGACCTATCCATACTAGGTCACAATGGACAACAAAGAAAACCAACAGTGATTCCTTCCTCCTTCAGGAGGCATGAATTTTGTAGATCCCAGCTAGTATTAGCTAGTGGTCAAGAAAATTCTCCTCAGAAAAATAACAACTAAGACTGAATGGTTTTCTCTAAACAAAGTAGACACAGGCATGCAAAATCAGTCTACTTCATATATAGTTTAGGAAAATGAGACATAGTCTCATACTGGCTGTATTTCTTGATAAATGATGGGTTAAAATGTAGATGTGAACCAGGAATTATGATCATCACTGCAATGTAACAAATTTTTATGGAGCTAGTAAATGCTGCCCTACCACTAGGTTTATTCAAACCTGTGTATTAAGTGCAGGGGCAAAAAAAATTACCTTCTGTAGCTGCTGAATTTCACACATAGCACAATGGTGACATTATCTGATTCCTTGAAATAGAGTCTAATTACTAGAGAAAGAGGGGTTTTTACAATGAAATAGAAATATATAGAAATATTCCCTTACAGAATCTTTTTTTTTTCTTTTTTCCTGACAAACATGTCCTAGTTCATATTTTAAAAAT
>JANHGN010012201.1:0-24760 GCA_024605025.1 Megaceryle maxima | reverse complement strand
TTTTTTTTGTTGTCTTTTTTTTTGTTTTTTTTTTTTTTCAGGTGATTGTTGTTTGTTTGTTTGTTTTTTAATTTGTTTTGTTGATGTTTGGGTATGGTGATCTAAGAGGTCTTTTCCAACCATGACAATTCTGTGATTCTGTAATACAGGAGTTTATTAGTCTTTTTCAATGTTTCCAGTCCTTAGAAAACCATTGTGACTCTATTTCCTTCTCTGTTGCTTCCCACTATTTCTCAAAGATCACTTCTGCTATTTATGCATTCACATTCTTTTGTGTTAAAAAGAATCTGATCTTCAGTGATGTTACAAACCCCTTCAAACTGGCTTCTGACATTCTTGTTAGCTGAAACTACTCTCACCAGGTCATCTAATGATTCTGTTTTAGCCAGTTCTTCTCCTTCTCTCACACTGTCAGTTTTGATCTTACAAAATCTCATCATACGTAGTATATTTGGCTCCATTCTTTGCTTGTTTTCCTTCTCAATCCTTAATCTTCCCTTTCGTTCATCCTTTGAAGCATGCTCATCTGGCTTCTGCCAAAATCCTAAGGAGTTTTAGTTTAGATCCATCTCTCCTTTTACATATCATCTCTACAGTCCTATCCACAAATAAATACAACTGGCATCTCTGTGCTGCTGACTCAGATTTAGATCTGTACTCCTGATATTACAATAGTAGCTCAAGATGAGCATGATTAAAAAGGGGTTTCCCCTTTAAACCCTCCTTACTGCTTGTTTTCTTAGTCACCATCTTGTCTGTCAGGCCAATAATACAGATGTTACTTTTGACTCAGGCCTCTTCTGATCCTCCTATCAAGGCTATGTCTAAATATTTCATATTCCTTTCTTGATAACACATTCTAACTGTGGTTCTTAATCTCATACCAGTAAATCTGTTGAAATTCTATGTATCTACACAGTCTATTTACAGATAGATGTTCTAAGGATCTGACATGAAGTCCATGTACTTTTTTGCTAGAAAACTTTGTCAATATAATAATAAAAATGGTGCAATTCATATAGAGTTTGGGGTAAAAGATGGAAAAATTGCAATAGGTAAACTAAGGAGGTCCACTTAATAACTCTTAAATTTCACTATCAAGTACAGTTTTATTTTTTTACTTCATCCTTGCCTTTCTGCTACACTTAGTGTGTAAAAATATACATTACTGCTATGTTGTTTATCTACCATTTCTGATCTCTCTGAATTTAGTTTGGTGTTACCATACATATTTGCACAAAAGAGGAAAGTAAGGATGGATCCTTTGATTTGGGTTTCTGTATTTTGAGAAATAATCATCAATGGATCAATGGAATCATCAATGGAACTCTGGATTTGTGTTGCCACATTAAATCTTCAGTAAAAATTCACTCTCCTCATAAGGCAAACAAGATCCTGAAGATTTGCATGCTGCTCACCTGGTGTGCTTGTTCTTCATCACAAGATTAAATATGCTTTTGAGGATGAAAAATAAGCTTAACAAAGTCAACATTTATGCCAGTAATATAGTAGAAAATGTAAAATGTTCCCAAGATCAGAAGTCAATGAAGCTGCTAAAACAAGAAAATGCTCAGAACAAATTTAATTGTATTACATTCTAAGCATATCTGTATTTATTCCTGGGACAGACAGTTTGTTGGGTGAGAGACAGGAGAGTAAGGGTAAAAAGGAGGGCCATGAATTCCATTTCTGAATGGTTTTTATTTTGAGAAGCTTTTTAATTTCAAAAATCATCTAAGCATTTGAAATACAATCAGAATAGAGAGATGGCATAAGAATTAAATTTCCCTAACATAATTTTAAAGTCTATTAATATTGCATTTTTTTCCTCAGAAATGCCCCAAAACATGAGCAATGAGAAGAACAGTACAGATTGAGTGACAAAACTGTCACAAAATAAACCAAGAATGTTAATAAACTGACATTTCTTTTGCTTCAAATTTATAAGCCTCCAAATTAATTTTTTTAAAAATTATTTAATTTTTTTTTTAATTTTACCTTGCCTTTATCCACTGCCTTTAATTAGAACTCATGAGAGTTATTTATTGTTTTATGGAATTTATTCTTTTAGCTGTAATGGATGTGATCTTTAGTAGCCTTTATTTCTTTAACAATGTTCTCTGGGTCTCGTTCCAATCTGAATGTTGTTGCCTCATCTGGCACTGAGATTTTACAGCTTTATCTGTTTCAGAGTAAAGGTGGCCAGATGCGACTGTGCTGATCTGCAGATGATCTGGTGCAAAGCAGTGGAGCTGAAATCCTATGGCACTCTTAACAGAGACAGAAGCTGAATCTTTCCTGTCAATAAGGCATCTTCTCAAGATCTGAATGGGTCTTGAGAAACTAATTCAAAACTGTAGTAGAATTTATTACAGTCTTACTAGCAATGTACTGATACACATTAATACAACGAATACAATAAAATGCTCTGGCTTTTTATATATGCTTTTTAAAACCACTTGCTGATACATTTTTTAAAAACTGTAGTTCTGGGAAGAGTGGTATGCTGAAAGCCTTCATTCAGTGTAGAATGGCCAGGGCAGAGAATTGCAGTTAAAGACATACAATCCACAGAGTTGATTCTGACCTTCTGTCCTTTTTCATATACATATTACCTAATTGTTTTTTTAAGAGGAAGTCACCTCTTTTTATATGCTCCTAGCTCAAACTGATAGCAGTCAAGGTCCACTGCTGCTAATGCAATATAAATTGCTGTTCAGTAATAGTAATTGCTTTAAGCCTATGGTATTTACTGCTTCCAGAGAAGGTAGACTGTTAAGATGCTATTCCCAGGGCTTTTTTCCCCTTCTCTTTGTTAAAGAGTCACCCTAAAGAACCATCAGGAGAAGAGTTGTGATTTGACTGCTAGTCCACATGGAGCTGGTCGAGGATCATTGCATTCATTTCACATAGGCCACTGAACAGCTCTCAGACCTTAACAGTTTTTAGCCATTACCTTAGCTATGTTGGATTTGAACCAGTAACATAAAGGTGAAAGACCCTATGGACCATTTTTAGTCCTTAGTCACACAGACCTCTTTTGCCTGTCTTCCTAAATTTGTGCTTCATCAATGAATGTGATTCTAGCACAAAGCATCCCGAACTTTTGGTGTGGGCTACACAGACATTATAAAGAACCTGGGAACACAAGGAGAGTTTCCCTTGATAATTCAGGCTGACATTAAAAAAAAAAAAAAAAAAAAGCATCACATAAACTAAATTTTCATACATTTAGTCCTTAAAAATCTCATTATTTTCCCCCTTATCCTCCCCACCTCTTTACTTTGCAATAATATTTTCTGCACTTGTGAAATTTTATGAGACCTACAGAAATTTAATTTTTAATTTGTCTCACTTTTTTCCTAACAAAGAATAATAAGATGAAAAACAATAGGAAGAGAAATGAAATTATTTCCTCTGTGCCGCTTTCATTCACATTCTCTCTGCTTTTGTGTGTGTGTACTTGTGTGTGTATGTCCACATGCTTATTATCTCTGCTTGGGATAAAGTTCTGAGGCGTATTACACACTCTGCACAGCAGCACTGAGAGGAAGGACTAACCTTGCTTTAGTATGACTTTTAAGTAACAGTTTAGGACCATCTGCATACTCAATACGTAATTACTGGTATAATTTTGTGTAACTGCACTGGCACTGTGATACTGTAACTATCAAAAAACCTAAATCACATCTTTTGAAATCTCCACATTACCTTTTAAATACTTACTGAATATAAATTATGGAAAACCAATTAGTTATTTGTTTCTTTCTAAGCCCCAGGCAGTAGTTACTATTCAAAATCTCAGCAACAACAACAACAAAAACCCAACAATAATAATAATTAAAAAAAAAAATTACTAAACTGGGAATAAAGAGGTTTTGAGTGTACAGATCAATATCTATTTCCGTGTCTTAGTGGGGAGGGTGTATTCTTTCCACATTCATGAGCACAATTAAGTGTTTAATTCAATTAAACGATAGTTTGTAGCTCTGCAGCCAGGAAAGCCCTGTAAAACCCTGGAAGCTGTGAAAATTGGCTCCACACCCGGTTAGCTCATGCAGGAAAGAATTAGCTCAAATAGGAAGGCAATTAGCAGCAAAACTTTTATGCAGCTCTAAGCCATAGGCATTGAGTTAGCCAACCAGGAGTTGTACAGGCTACACAAAGGAAACCTTTCTTTGACACACCAGATTTAGGAAAACTTCTAAATCTATCTGCTGCTCCTACCTTGCTACTTAGAAGATACATGTTATGGTTCAAAAAACAGCCTCTTTTTGGAAGGGAGCTCAATCTCTCCAGCTCTCCATAGTATAAAAAACTGGGCCTGGAGTTCAGATGGTTATTAATCATTAGACTGTGGTGATCATTATTAGGAAATATGCACCCTCAGAGCAATATTCAGATATTGGATTCTATGCTCAGATCTGTCACTGTCAGCACTGGGTTTTTCTTTTAACATCCATGATTCTGTTTTTTTCTACATATTGAGTGTATCATTTCTAGGTAGTACTTAGATGGTGAATCACATCCTGCATATTGAGCACAAGTACCTGAGTGGTCAGACTCCTTCTGCCTGCTGTCCAGGCTGACTGGATATCAGCCAGGTCTGGCCTACCACTCTGAAGGCTTTGTGAGTACAATCTTCTGCCTGAGCTAATTAATCCCTGACCAAATCTGCTTTGTGCCTGGCTAGGTTGGATCATGGGCAGAAGAGCTGGGATCTGTTACAGTCCTGGATACAGACAGACAAGCTCAGAAGGAGGTCTGGGTGACAAAACAAATAATTTTCATAAAAAGAGGTTGACAGCACTTATTCCACAGATCCAGAATTGCATGAACTCCTTCAGCTTCTCTTTTATTGTCAGGGGTTTCTGTTTTCCACCTTATTGTGCAGGGTCACACCAAGTGTGTCACTCCACAGATTAGTGTCCTCTTTACTCTGCATGTTAGATATTCAACTGGGGAGGCTCTTTAACTATTACAGAGAGAACAGGATATGTCCCTAGATGTTTATAACACCCTTCTGAATTCCTCAGACAAAATGTGGAAGATGCATGCAAAGTGTTATTGTTGCAGGAATATTCAGAGGTACTATTGAGTGCTTACAGGAAAATGACTTTGAGATGCAATCCTGTCATTGGATTCTGTCTTGACACAATCTGGGTGAAGGATCAGGACTATGAGAATCTATATTTGAACAAGAAGTTTAAAAGCAGCTTTTTTAAAAATCTGAAAACATGTTTTTTCACTCCCCTGATCTGAATTTGGCAGCAGCATAATCACTGGGGGCTGCCATTTCAGTGATAGCTCCGACAGGGGACCCAGAATAATGACCTGTATCAAAGTGAGAAGAACAGTGCTGCAGCCAGACATAAAGAAAGCTGCTGCTGCCAGGAGAGAACTGGGGATGGTTTCTAGAGCCATTCAGATGTGGGATTTGCCATCAGCTCTGAGTTGTATTCTGAGCAGGGTGTTTGTGTTATCTGAATACAAGAAACAAGGAAAAAAACCACCAGAGAAGTTCCAGAACTTGTAGACAGCTGTGAAAAGTCTGGTGCTGCTTCACATCTTTTGCCTGCAGCTTTGATTTCCTTGATCTATCTTTTGATTTTCATATTCCGTGGTAAAACATGTCAGTTATAGGTCATTTAAAAAAAAATGTCAGAGACTTAGCCTTTGTTTATTAAAAAATAAAGTGAGTTTCATTCCTAATTAGGGCGATACTTTCAGTGCTCCTTTATCTGCATTTTTTTTCTCTCAAAGCTCTGAGACATTTTGGACTTTCCTCTTAAAAGTGCTTTCCTGGATGACCAATGCCATATATTGTCTTAGCTGTAAGCCACAGCAGAGAAAGGCAAATCCCTGTTATATATATTAGTCATGAATGAGATCAGAAACTGATTCATCTGGCAGTGAGGGAAGTCACATGGGGAATTCCCTTAGCATGGCACTCAGTCTGAGTAGAGTTACACATATCTGTTGTACTAGCCTGGAGTTCATTTACTTTTCACATAATGTGTTACATGTAGGTCATAAAGTGTGATATGTCACCAGTTCTCTAATGGCATTGATTATTCTCAGGCAAGGCATAGGTGGCTAGCAGTGGAGAGCAGGAGGTATTTATACAATTGCAATGCTTGTTAAAATATATAATTTCTACTGTTAGTCAGGTCTTGTTATTTTGATAGTACATTTGCCATACTATGTTGTTATAGTGGATTCACAAAGAGAAGAAACTTTTTTTGCTTTTTATTTTCTTATTTATCATTGGTTTAGTATAATACATTGTTTGTACAGGACACATATGCTATACAGTAGATATAATTTTATTCCAGAGTACCAAGGAGAATTTCCATGTGAAATTTAATCAGTTGAAGCACAAGTTTTCAGTTGTTTTCTTCATACTTTGGTAGTATGTCAGGTGCTTGTTGTAGACAAAAAATAATTTTTATTTTTTTTTTTTTAAATGTTTTTCTCCATTAGAAGGCCACCACAAAAAAGTAAAGATATCTGGCTACATATGAAGAAACTGTATGGAGCTATATAGAAAAGCATGTTGTTTCCATTTTTCTTAAGTGGTTTGAGAACAGCTTACAATCTGCGGTGCTGTAAGATGTCGTCTGAAGTAGGTCTCTGAATCACACTGGGCTCTTCATGTGAAGAACTACTGCTAAGTTTTGCCCCACTTCCATTCAGCGATATCTAGAGGACAAAATTGCAGCCTTCTGTCTGTCCATGTGCTGTGACATTCCAGATGTGGTTCTGCTGCATGGCTTGTGCACACAGCTCACTGCTCTATATGCCAAAGGAAGCTAGGAATTAGCTTTGCCTGTTATGATCTAAAGGAAGATATGCATCCAGTAGGTCAAACAGCATATTGTTAGTATTGATCAGCTTGTTCTTAGTATTGTGTTTCACATTTCTTAAACATTTTGAATTTCACCTCCTTCCTTGGATGAAGTTAAAAGTATTAGAAACTAGTAGTTGTCAGTTTGCTTCTGCACGTTCATGCCTTCTTTAGTCCTAAACCCCTCCAGCAGATCCACAGTATGGATTTCGGATAAGCAGCTTATATGAAGTATTAACTTGGCTCTAATATGTCAGAAGGTATTCCCAGGATGCTTTCCCACCATGCTGTTTACCACCAGACCTAAACCACTTAGTACAAAGGCTAATGGGTCTTCATAACTGGACATGTAGTCATAGGGGAACAGGTTGATAACAGTTCCAGGATGCAAATCAAAATGTTTGGAGATATGTTAGTTAAAAACTGGTTTACTGCTTTCTGCCCAGACTTCTCCACTTCTTACACGTTAATGGAAGTAGACCAACAAAGAGAAGGGGGAATCACCACCTGGGCTTGTTTGCTGTTGTCTGTTCAAGCTACTTGCAATTCAAATAAAGTTTAAGCCTGTGAAGTGAGCCTGTCTACTGAGACTATGATGAAGGAAACCAAAATACCTTTCTTTAAGCTGATAGCTTAATATACTACCTGAAGGAACTCAGGATATTAGAGTTACTGAGTGCAAATTCCCTTATTCTGTGCATAAGCAGTTTGCTTTGAGTCTAAAACACTGATGAAAAAATTGCACAGTATTTTACTATATGCAGCGATCAAAGTACCGTTGATGTAAAGGAGGAATACAAATAGCAAAGAAGATTTACAAGAGTTACTTTGGAAGATGGAGATGGTACAGAATACATAATACATACAAAATACATTTAACATTTATCAGACACAGGGGTGGGCTTTGCTATTGCCCTGATCATTTGTAAAACTTTGTTCTGACATTGCAAAAAAAACCCCAACTTGTAGGATTCATGGTAAGTGGACAGATTAGTGTCCAAACTACTCTGGTAACCAATCTTGGACACTGGCCTCTTACCATTTAATCTTAAGCAACAAAGAGTTTACCTGCTTTAAAAAGCATGTATTTTTAAAGTAAATCAAACTATCTCCTTCACACTTCTATCTTGCAACATATTTGAATTATTAAAAAAATAACACAGGGACAACTGTTAGTGCTAGCTACTATCACTTGACATGGCATTTTCCATTTTTACATTAAACTGTAGTCCCTTTTACCTGTTAAAATCCCTTCATTTAGCTGCAGTAAACTGCAGAGGTTAATGGGGGTAGTATAAGCTGTGTCTAGGCTTTACACACAACATGGAAGGCAGGGAGTGCTGCCGCAGGATGGTCAGCCCTGCCCTAGTGCTGCCTGCACCCAGCAGGCTGCCTGGGATGCCATTTTACTGTGGGGATGCTGGGACCCAGGTGGTGCCCTCTAAACCAATGCCCTCCCTAAACTGGCTGTGGGGTGGGCTGAGAAGAGGCAGTCTGCTGGCAATAGAAGCAGCTGCAAAGCAGCCAAAGCAGTGACCTTCATGTAGCTATCTCTGAGCATTCGCTGCCTGGAGCTGAATGACTCTTGTGTCCATTCCCTCTTTCCATCCTGCACAGACTCTGCACCAGCTTTGCTCAATGCCAGCACTTATTTTTTTCTCCCTTGCCAGGTCCTCCTTTCATCTGCTTCAGTGTCCACTCTTGCTACTCTTTTTCCCACTTAGTTCATTCGTCTGTACCAAGCCACCCTTAAATGGACCCAGATGGTAATCACACTTAGTCTGTGTGTGTGCTCACTCACTCAGCCACCTTTTGTTTGTTCTCTCTCTCCAGACTCTTGGTGTTCCTGGCAAGTGCTGTCTGATGCTCTCCACTTGTTCAGTGCATGCACAATAATGCCACCTTCTTGACTGCTCCACTGATCTATGCTAATAATGAGACAATTAAGGGTATATTATTTTCAAAGTTTCTATTAGTTAATTGTAAAACTTCAACATTATGGAATATACTCTTGTCCTTGAAATAAGTGTGAAGATACACAAATGTGTTTTTTAAATTTATTGCCATTGTTCACTACTTTTAATAACACATGCCTCACAGTCTGTCTTTTCTACCTCCTCTCTGAAATGAATCCACCTATGGCTTTCACAATCTAATAGGAATATTAACAGGCTTCTCATAATACATTGTCCTTTCTGGGGCTATGCGTTTCTCCACTGTACTCTTCTTTAGATGAGAAGGGCAAAATTAAGCACAGTGTTCAAGTATGCAGTCTACACAATTAGCATTGCGTATTTGCAGCCTATTTTTAATATTGTTCAATATCCTGTTTGAATTTTTCTTTCCTTTGCTGTGCAGAGAGCAGGTGTTTCTCTGAGAATACATGGTTCACATAATTTCCATTTAAGCTGGGGCAGGATGAAAAGTTGAGCCAATAACTCTTAAAATATGAAAGGAGTTGGTAAAATATACCTGGGTATAGGGAAGGAGCACAAGAAACAGGGGAGATTTCTAAAAAAAGGCAAAAGAATTCTGAGCAGATTCTTGCCTGCAAGTGGGAATACACAAGCAGAATGGCTTTAGGAAGTAAGCAATAGTGTAAAATATGTAGAGAAGCATATTTATTTCTGAAGAAAGGGAATACTGGGATAGATGATGAAAAAAAAGAAAATGACAGAATCAAGAGAAACTGAAAAAGACAGGTGTTTTTGTCCTAGTAGCTTTTTCTTCTTACTAAAATGTCTAGTGGTCTTATGTTCACAACTTCTGCAATTCCCACTGTCACAACCAACCCGCTTCCAAGAAGGCTGGTTGTCCCTAAGGCTTTCATGAACTCTGTACTGGTGGTGACAGATAGTGCTGCAGTCAGCAAGCAACCCCTTGTTCCCTTTGCTCCTGAGACTGTGGGCCTGACTTCCATAAGGCTTCTGGTATCATAGCTGTAAAGCTGCCAATATCAACAAAGTTATGACAACAGCCTTTAAAATATGTGACCGAGAAACTAAACGGAAGAGAAAAGAAGGATGAATTGTAGGGGTAATGTTAGACTGATTGTTTTCTGGATATGAAGCTTGTATAAAATATATTCTCTTCATTGCCTTTTTCACATCATTTATTTATCATGATTATTAGAGGAAAGGTCTATGTGAGGCAGAAGTAAATTCATATGCAAAAAATATTTGTTTTATATGCACCAAATATTTTCTTTATCCAGTGTGCCAAACCTTTCCTTTTTCCAACTCACCTGACAGCCCTTTTAAGGATTTTTTTTTCCATTGTATGTCTCTCATTTTTCCTGATCGTATTCTTTTGATATTTTTAGTAGTTTATACCTATTAATTAGTTTTTATACCTGTGAACAAATAAATATTGTCATTCTAATCTAATTTGCTTTCTCTTGGTTTTAGCTGAATACGTCTGTTATTCCTCCTGTGAGTTCTTTGGAGCTGGTATTTTTTTCACTGAATATATGATACATGCTTACGACTTCTAGTAATTCAGGGCATTATATATGCTTAGAGCACTGTGATTCTCATCCCTAATAAAATTCATAGATGTTGCAACAACAGTGGCAATATAATAAATAAGACCTAAGAACAGTAGTATTCTTTTCTTCCTTTTTCATTGCCATGAAATACAGCCATGATTTCTGGCAAACTGTTCACAGAAATGTGTCTTCTGAGCTAAATGACTGGCTCTCTAGGGCAGATTGTTCTATAGTTGCAGCAATGAGAACATTCCAAACACATGTTGACTTCAGTTTTAATGATGTATTGTTCTGTATTATTTGCTCAGCATTAGCACAAGATATGATTATCAGAAAGCAGATCTTTCATCTACTTACAGCCTAAACATCTCGAGCAAGGAAAACACCCTCGGTGGAGAAAGGAGTTAGGGAGAACTTAGGCAAACTGGACATGCATAACTCCATAAAATAAAGTATAAAATTCACTAATTTTCACTTGCTAGGTTATAATCCCAGATTTTTTCAGAACACAGTGTTACATGGAACTTGTTACATTCGAAACAGAGATTCTGTTGCCTTTAGTAGGAGTTTCTGATCTGTTGTTTCTGGCAGTTGGGCTGTGTGGTGCTAGGCTTGGAACCAAAGGTGAAGAACACAGCTAGTGTCACCTGCTCAGTGTCTGGTTAAAATGACACGACTGCCATGACATGGGATCTTTGTAGCAGGGTAGACACATCTGCAAAATTCTTCAGGCAGGATTTGGCTTCCTTAACCTTCCTGTTCTGCCTCATTCTGCTCTAGTTCTGATATACCTAGAGGATGATAACCTACTGCTGCCATCAGTTGTTTCATATGCTTGTATGGTTGTAATTACTGCAGTGGAACAAATGATTCCAGTTTGGCAGATAACCAGTCTTGGCAATATGAGGCCATATGATCAAATTCTAGGGAAATTTATTTGCTCAGAAGAACAGAAAATATTTAACTACAAAAAAATAAAAAACCCAAAACCCCAACAACAACAAAACTAAAAACCAAACAACCAAACCAAACAAAAAACAAAACCAAAACCAAACCACAACCCCCTCCCCCCCCAACATTTTAGAAGAATTATCTTAGCTCTACCATTTCCCAGTCTTTGTGGTTTTGAATTTTTAAACTTAGTGGAAACGTAGTTTTTTCCCCATTCTGATCATGGAACAGCAAACCTATTTCTTAAGAAAATTACAGTAATCCAATCCAGAAATCTCCATTCATTAGAAACTGTAACTATATTTTTGCTTTTTGTCTTGTTTGTAAACCTTACTGTAGTATGTTAGACTGTAAGTGTAGCAATGTTTTCCCTATTCCTTTTTTTAATAATTACCCCTCTTTAAACAAATGTGAGTTTCACAGAGTCATAGAATGGTAGGGGTTGGGAGGGACCTCTGGAGATCATTGAGTCCAACCCCCCTGCCAGAGAAGGATCACCCAGGGCAGGCCACACAGGAACAGATACAGGTGGGTTTTGAAAGTCTCCTGAGAAGGAGACTCCACAGGCCCTCTGGGCAGTCTGTTCCAGGGCTCTGTCACTCTAACAGGAAAGAAGGTTTTCCCTTATGTTGAGGTGAAACTTCCTGTGTTTCACTTTGCTACCATTACCTCTCATCCTATCACAGGGCACCACTGAAAAGAGACTGACCTCTTCTACTTGACACCCACCCTTCAGATATTTGTAAACATTAATAAGATCCCCTCTCAGTCTTCTCTTCTCCAGGTTAAACAGCCTCAGGTCTCTCAGCCTTTCCTCATAAGTGAGATGTTCCAGTCCCTTAATCATCCTCATAGCTTTCTGTTGCACTCTAGTGAATCTTCCTGTCCCTCTTGAAGTGGGGAGACACAATATTCCAGATGTGGTCTCACTAGGACAGAGTAGAGGGGGAGAAGAACCACCCTCGACCTGCTGGACACACTTTTTTTTATGTACCCCAGAAATAATTATTAATTATGTTTATTTTTGTGATAAATTATGACATATGGAGAAAGTCTCAAAATGACACGCTAAAAATTGATTACCACTTCCTCTGGCAACTTGCTTATTTATATCAAATAAAGATCAGACCTTATTCAGCTTTAGCTTAAAAAACTTTTTCCTGAGATTAAAAAGTTTCACCTTATTTAAATTATCTGTTACTCATGACTTGGTCTGATGTTTTTGCATTTTTATGTGATCCAGCTTTTTCAGATTTTTATATGTTGGCTGTATTACTGACCAGAGTAAATTCAATTGGTACAGAATCACAAATGCAGATTCCAGAGTGTTTCTACTCCTGTTTGTTCCAATATTTATGCTACATGCTTCAAACAGGGTTTAAGTGTTATATTTATATGTATAAAAAACTTAGAAATTAGGGAAAATTGTGTGGTGTGAATTGGTGGTTTTTAGCTCTAAATTTCTTATGTTTTTCTCTCTTCTCACCTTTCTCTCCCCTTCTCCTGACTTATTTATTTATTCAGTATCAGTAGTGAAAAAGAAGCAAAGACTGAGTAGTGCCTGTCAGTGAAAGACCATCAAGTGTACCTGGAGAACAGAGAGGTGAAGAAATAGGTTAGGTAGAGGGGAGCTCCTTCTGCCTTTAAGTGGGTCAGGGAGAAGCCCATGACGTGCATGTTGAGTCAGTAAGGGATAGTCCTGAAAAGTCCATATAGACGTGTTGTGTTCATATGGATTGTGCTGGGAAGAGCCAAGGCAGTCATAGAGAGGAAGTAATTAACCTCCCGAGATTTTTTATATATATATATATATGTCTTTGACCAGAGGGACTGTTGGAAACAGGTGTGGTGTGTGGAAGAGGATAATACAAATTACTCTGAAAGACTGGGTACTTGCTAGAATCAGCAAAGAGAAGATGATAAAACAGCATCATTTCTTTGTGCTTGAAGGGCCAAAATATTTAGTTGGTTGAGTTTATGTAAGGAACCTCAACTATGTGCGGTTGTGTAATGTTCCTGTAAGGGAGGGTGAAAGAAAGGTCATTTTGGGATGGGATTTTGTATGAGGAGAAGAGTATGTAATTCCCAGGTCTATTATGTTTATTTGGGAATTTGTTTATTTGTAAATTTGCTGTATCATGTCGACAGCAGGGCTTCTGAGTCTGAAAAGGAGCCAGGTACTGCAAAAAAATATGAATGGAAAGCCAAATAAACCATCAAAGCGTAAAAATGTACAAATTAGGATGAGAGCATCACAGCTACATACCAAGAGCTTTGAGAAGAAAATCTCAGGAAGTTTAAATGAGTGGCATGTAACTCATGTCCATGTAAACAGAGGAAGAGATCCTTTACATAGAAGGTAGCTTTTTATTTTTGCTGGGTTAAAAAAATAGCAAGACATGACACAGTAGAAACAGTAAAGGTATAAGGCTGATTCTTGTTCCATTTTATCTGTTCAATTTTTATTTTGTCTTAACATTACAGAAAGGTGTTGGGATTTTCATTTTCATATTTCTTATCTTAAAGTGTAATTTTGATAACGAATGGAGCTACCTCTACATGTTGGTATAATACAGTGGGGAACTGTCCCTCATGGCAGCAATTATTTTTTTTTCCATAGAGGAAACATGATACTCAAAGCTCAAGTTGAGCATAAGGCTAAGTACTGTGCATCCTGGGGATATGAGGTGTTTACTTTCTGATGTATGTGTGGGAATGCTAAGCAAACAGGCATTGCACACTCTTCATGATGTAAGCAGAATATATGACAGGCTAGTGAATGATGCCCCAATTTGTTGCATATAAAATGAGTAGGCTGTTGGGTGCATGTTTGTCCATGAGCAGACTGTAATACTGGATTGTGTCATGCTGCTAATGACCAAAAGCTAGTTGTTATGAATGAAATTGGTACAAAAAACCTTGATATCCTGAAACAGCAAATTAAAAGGAGAGGGTAGCTGTGAGCTTCTGAAGATGTGTTTTGTGATGGTAGAGCTAAGCAATCAAAATCACTGTCCTCAGACTGAATTTTTACATTCTAAACTGCATCAGTTTACCTACAAGTGTTTAGAAAAGAAGAAACAAGAAATCAGAATATGGCAGATGCTGTTATGAGTAGGCAAATGTACAGTAGGTCTAACCCTGCTTAAGTTACTTTTAGAAGAAGATAATTGCCACATCTCCTATATGTGTCCTCACTCCCCAGATAGACACCAAACAGGTATGGTAATCCTCTGACTTTTTACACATATGCTATAAATCTTTGGCTTGAATAGAATCAATAGAATGCGTCACAATGATGTCAGAAGGGAATCGGGCTTGATGCTTAAGTCCTTACAAAGTAATAAAAAGTGCTCTGGCTCCCTGTCTATTCCTGAGGGCAAGCGACAGAGCATGGCTTACATCCATATGGCTAAACTTTCTTCTTTGCTAGAACATGTCATCCATGGCTGTATTGCATATTGGGAACCATCCCAGGCTTGCCTTACCCTCCAAACTGTGCCCAGGTGTTGCCCGGAAGAGTGCTAGCTCCCATGAGTCAGATCTATGCCAAAGAGTATACTAGCAATTAAATAATAGGGACAGTTGCATGCCATAGTGCCCTGGCCCTATTTAGTTTACTAGCATAACAGTTGACTCGATGATGTCTGCAAAGGAAGTTGCTGGCACAATAAAACCAACAAGAGCTGTAACTGTTAAACTGTTTGGATAGCGATTAGGTCAATCTTTATATGGCCAACTGTAGAGTGAAGGGAATTGGGAGTAATCTTTTTGGTATGAATGTCATAATAATAATTGTGTTCTGGAATAAATACTGTACCTCAAATACAGTAATGTCCAACTTTGCCATATCTCCATACTGTATTAGAAAAGTACATATTCAACAGTGATTTCATATCTTCATTCTCACTTCCTCACTTCCTATAGACAGTTGTCTTCCGTAGAATTGCAACTACTATTTATTAGCCAGTATTTTCCATGGATGTATGAAATAAGTTTACTCAGTTTCTCTAGAAACAAAGCAACATTTTAGTTCTCCCTCATATCCAGCACAGACATCTCTGGGTTTACATTGTAAACATACATAAGGACTTTTCAACTACTTTTATCCTATGAGACACTTGCCATTTCTAGACATGTAGAAGCATTCCACTTCAGCAGTCCATTCAATCAAGTTGAAATTGCAGTGACCAAATGATTTAAATATGTCCTTAATCAGAAAAAAAGACAATAGGAATCTGTGAAGTCATTCTTTAGAAGAAAATTTTCCAGCCTGAATATTCAGTACTTTTACTTTGCCTCTGAGAATGTCTACATTTAGTATAGTGAGGCATACTTATGTTCAGTATACACCACTGCAGCAATTTTATGTAGAGGATTTGCAGGTAGAAGATTAAATAACAGTCTACAGGACACATGTGCTACTTTAAAACTTTACACCAGAAGACAAAGGTATGACCATAGCAGAAGCTGGAAGACACAACACTTTTTTATTCTGAATTTTGTTCTAGAATCTAAGTGGAAACTACATTGGGATGTATTGAGTAGCAGTAGGGAGAGGATACAATCCGATTATTACATCTTTTCTGTTTTTTTAAACTCTTAATTACTTGTGCTGATTCCACATTCACTGAGGTGAGGACGAATTTACCTGGATGCTGATGTCAATGAAACATGCATTTGTGTGTCAGTATCACAGTCACAGCCATGTTGTGTTGAAGGTTTATCTGTCACTGGTGCTAAGAAGGTGGCTTTATATGGCATATATGGCTTCTGCAAGCTACCTATTATAACTGTAGATACTGTCTTTCCATAACATTATGATTTCAAAAAATGCTTGGGAAATTTAGCATGTAGTTCTAGACTTTGGGAAGAACTAAGATAATCTTCTTTGAAAATTACTTGTTGGAGTCCATTGCTTCTAAAAGCTTATGGGAAAAACTAAAAAGCAAGACACAGAGACTTTGATACCCCATAGAGACAGAGTAAGATAATTTAGTGTTGGTGTTCTTTTCACTACATGATTTTTAAATAATTGAGCTTTGAAAATTAAGTTGATATCACTTTCTCTTTAAAATAATAATCCTTGTAGGCTCTTAACTTGACCTGTATAGAATCAAACATCTGTGACTTAGTAATAGGAAAATGAGATGATTCCTGCTCCTAAATAATAAGCAAAAATGTTCTCTGTTCTCTCGAGATATCTATCCTGAACATGCTCAGTGGAAATACATCAGTGATTAGTAACTGACAATTTATTTAGAACAATGCTTTAAAACCTGCCACATTAGTTTCAGCCTTGAAATTTTTAAAATAGGAAGGTTTCTAATGTTCTCACACAAAACACCTGCCTTTTTGTAGGACAGAAGGAGATTGGCTGAAAATTGAAAGATGCAAGAAGGAGTCTTAATCAATGATATAATATTTCTTCTGATAGTGTAAACTGATCCCTGAACACTTTTGTAAGAGGAATAAGAATTAATGGATAATTTTGTTACAAACACCTTTTTAATATTGGCAGTAATAGATGGGTTTCAATAAACTCTGGTTTAGCACTAAATCTGATTCTGTTAATGTTTGTTTAATACTATCTACAAAATGGGTTTGTGCTGTTCTTCCTGTCTCTAAGGAAGTTATTTTAAAGTTTAAGTGAAAGTGGTTATGATGTTCATGTTCAGGTTTCATTTAAAAATCTGTTGGGTATTTGACCATTTGAATGACTCCTTCAGGAAATTAGGGACTGCTTTTTGAGACTGTTTATCATCTGAGGGGAGAGTAAATCCACATTTTATATAGAAAATAGATAGCGCTTTTTTTTTTTTTTTTTTGTTACTATACTTATGGCTTCCTAGCTCTACTGTGATCTTCAGGCAGATTATCTTCCTGAGAAAGTTATAAGCTTTCCAATTGCACCATCAAAATACATAAAAATATTAATAGAAAAAAATATTATTCTTTGAAATTTTGTATTATCTGTCATTTTTTTTTTTGCTGTTTCTCATTTTTAAGACATATGCACAATGTACATCGCAAGCCAACCTGTTGAGAACACAAGTTGGTCTGTCTTAGAAGCCCATACTTGTACAAGAATTGTTAGAAACAAACACTTTCATTACTACTAGTTTCTGAGTTGATGGGGAGATGAAGAGTTCTTGCACAGAAGTACTACCTTTTGTGTATACTGGTCTCCAGTTTCATAAAAAATATCTCCATGTGTGACTATTTGTGGAAATATTTTAAAAATAGCTTCTCTATTGCATTTTATGGTAGAAGGTGAGGGGGAAAAAGAGAGGCCATGAAATCTTAGTTATAAATAAGAAATGTGGATGAAAATAATTTAGAGAAGTGTTGCTTAAACCTCATTTTCTAGTCCTTTGTTTTTCTGTGTATTTTTTTCTTTGCCTTTCTTTATTGATAATTCCTGCTAGCTTTCTATTGCTTATGATAGCTATTACCCTCCATTGCTCTCCCAGTAGCAACTAACAGTAAGAACACACAATATATTTATATAGTTATTTCCTTGAATTAAGCTAGAGATACACATGTAGTAACAGCTGGAGAACTCAACAGCAAACAATAATCATGGTCATGTTAAAATTCTCTACAGCTCACTGTAACTTCAAGTCAAATGGAGAGAATTTATCCCCATGAGAAAAGAATTTTACCCCAGGCTCTTTCTCATAAATTTTGGCCAATTTTTTTAAAGACCTGGGCAGCTGTAACTGTCATTGATTGATCTAAAACAACCCGACAGCCATAGCTGGTTGCTTTTGACCTCTTCATTTACTTATTAAATGGGAGATAAGTTCTCTAGAAAATCTGGCATCAAGATCGTAATATGAGTTTATACAAAATAAATTCCAATTTACAATTACATGAGGTGCTCTAGTTTCTGACCTCATGTGTTATCTTTTAGGATTTGGAACTGACTTCTGCATTAGAGGACAGAAAGCTGGGAATAACCTTATATGAAGAGGAATTTCTGAAGAATAAACCAAAACTAGTATCAGTTGAAAGAGTAACGTGAAATTGTTTTACCTTTAACTGACACAATAAAAACATTTCCCTAGAAAGGCATTTCTTTTAAACAGGGCTTCACTTCATTGCTCCCCAACACCAAAAGAAACATCTTTGAAATGTTGCCAAAAAAAGCAGGTGTATGCTAAAGGACTCATACCATCAGTTTTCAGCATGTAAACTGTGTTCTCTCAGTGAGACTAATCACGTGATGCCGGGCATAATAGTGATACTGGGACCCACTTGGGCTGGCAAAACTGAATAAAAATCAGACCGATCACTTGACTGGGAACTGTTCCAATTTTATCTTGGATTAAAATCAGCTTTCTCTGAACCATTCTCCTACATTCCCTATCTATCTCCTCCAATCCTCTTCTTCCTGAAAAAAAGAGAGTAGTAATTGAATCACTTATTTCATTATGCTTTTAGACATCCAAAAGAGATTGTTTGTAACCTGCTTCTTTTATTCTCTATTGGAGTACATCCGTGGTGGTACTTTTAATGGAAATCTGCTTCATCTCCATGCGAGACTGATTCCTGTCATCCATTTTTTAAAAAGAGATTAAGTGTGTAGGCTTCAGGACTTCTGTTGTTATCTTAAAACTAATTTATTCTGCTCTGTGTGGACTCCAGAGTACTATACTGGTATCTTAAATCTAGGGATTGCCCATACTGTCCTAAGCTCTAAAGTTCCTCTCTCTTCTGCTGTTGCCCACTTTATGCCTGCCACTGAGATGGCTGCATCTGTGTCCTGTGCTGTGCATGTAATTGGAAGCATTCTGCAATCTAGCTGCAATATAAATGTAAATCATTATTATCCAGCATATTAACCCAACATTAAAATTCAGGAGGTTGCATTTTCAAATATAATATGGGAGAGAGACTTATAAAACCCATTTCCAGTCCATGTCCTTCATTAATGGGATTGTATATTTAGACCTAACAGATGACTTTAACAATTACCTTACAATATCTGTGCATTCTGCAAGTATAAAATAAGGCATGAAAGTGACTTAGGAAATATGAGGCCTAGAAAGCTTGAAAAAGAGATACCCATAGACTTACCTTCCCACCTCCCAGCCCAAATCCTGCTTCTTTGACATTTTCTGCTGTCAGAAATAATTCAACACATCAAGGATTGAAAGAGGCTGATAACTCAGACCTACAATAAAGTCTGCAGTGGGAAACAGAGGTGCAAACTTTATCTGTCTGTGTGAGAAAGTTGTGTGCAGCAAGGAAGAAACAAAGCACACTTGCTCTTGTGACAGCCTGAAGATGTTATTCATGGCAATTCTTGAATGCCATAATGCTGGTAACAGCAGCTTATGATGTGAAAAACACTTTTTCATCCTCATGCTTTCTGACGTCTCTGTAACAATTTGCCATTAGCAGATTCTAAACAGGGAGTAAACAAATTCAGCTGTCAACAAATATCAGGTTCTAATCACCAGTGTTTTCAGGAGATTTTGACCATTTTGAATTACCAGAGGAAAAGAAGCTTTGCTTTATGAACTGGTAAAAACCTGTTTGAATATGCTTAGTCTTTGATGAAGAGTACTACTAAGCTCTTGTCCTGGCCCCCAAGGGCCCCAGCATCGCTGCCTGGACATCTGCAAGGCATCTCTGCTGGCCTCCACACTGTGGAGCCTGACCTCTAGGCAGTGTAGGACTTTGCCGCCATGGTGGGTGCTATGGGATCTGTCCTTTCTATGACACCAGACCTTGCCTGAGGAGCCCTCCACAATTCCAGGATTACATCCAAGCCCTGAAGGACACTATGAGCTACCTCCAGAGGGAGTTCATAGCCCTGCAAGCTTCTCTAACCCCCATGCACACACAGTAATCTCTGTGCCTTGAACCTTCCAGAGGTGACTGAGCAGGGTATGGGAGCCTTCTAGTCAGATGTGGCTCAGCTTTGCTGCCTGTGTCTTAGCTGCTCTCGATTCTTGGTGCTAGCTGTAGTCTGGTTCAATCCATGGGTCATCCAGAACATTGTCAGCACTATGTTGAAGCATGGAATGTACGAAGACTAGCATCTAGTCTATTCTTAAATAAAGTATGCAAATGAAAAATGCAAATGAAAACCTGACATCATCCAAAAGTACTGCTGTAACAATGGTGGCTGTACATATTGACTTATAACAATATTATGTCGATTGGGTATTTAAATCACCAGACAAGTCTGAGTTCTACTAAGAGTCAAAGATGAATGACAGATACTGTGTTCCAAAAAGATGCAAAACCTCAAGATTAAGCTTTCTCTTTTGGGGCTCACTTACATACCTCAGCACTTTGTTGCACTGGAGTTTCAGTTCTAGGATTAGGTGGTGAGGATCTTGTTTGAGGTGGACAGCATCACAGTTATTTGTGTGTTTTAGCCTTTCATGAACATGCACTGGTAATGGACATGTTGCTCTCCCTCTGTTCAGGATGTTCTTTGTAGATCCAGATGTGTTGCTAAGCATGAATGTTGTTTAGCATATGACAGAAAGAAGTGTGCTTGATAGGGATTGTTTCCCTGTCCTTACCTTACCTTAGCTGGTGTAGGAGAAATAAAGCCATAACACAAAGACTGCAGCAATTGCTTGCTTCAGACTGTTCTTGCATGAGGGAAGGCATCTTCTTTGTATATAGTCAGTTTTATATGGGTCTAAGATGGGATGTTATTGGGCAAATCAGTGCCTCCCACTGCAGAAAGACCCAAACTAGCCTGGAGCTACCAGAACCATGAGGCATAAGACTTGTTTCAGCATGAGCGAGTACTGGAAGTACAAATGATGTGACTGGCGTGACACTCTAGTGACTAAGTCTTGCTGAGCAGCCATCCCAGCACGGTGATAAAGCATCCCCACTACAGCTGAAACATTTAGATAATGCTGTGCACCTTTTATGTATCAGGTGTAGGAAACTCTAGTTGGAGGGTGTACCAAGTTCAGTGTACAGACAGTACCAGTTAGGCATGCAGTACTGGTTTGGCTGTGACTGGGTTAATTTTCTTCATAGCAGCTTGTGTGGGGCTATGCTTTGAATTTGTGACCAAAATGGTTTTGATAACACACTGATGTTTTAGGTCTTGTAAAGTGGTCTCACAGCATCAAGGTCTTTTCTGTTTCTCACACTGCTCCACCTGCAGGTAGGCTGGGAATGCACAAGGAGTTGGGAGCGGACACAGCTGGGACATCTGAACTCAGGCAGCCCAAGGGACAACATCCCTTACCATAGGACATCATGCTCAACAATAATACTTGGGGGGGGAAACTTTGTCAGGGCTGCTGTGCTTGGGGTCTGGATTTTTTTTCATCACCTGTTTTCCTTGGGTTTTTTTTGGTTTGTTTTGTTTGGTTGGTTTTTTTGTTTTGGTTTGGTTTGGTTTGGTTTGGGTTTTTTTTTGTTTGGTTTGGTTTTTTTCTAAACCATGTTTCTATATGTACTATTCTTAAGAAGACTCACTCTCTAAAGAGATAGTCAGTGTTTACTTATGTAACTGGAAACACTGTGGACTCAAAATACTGGGAGATAAGTGTTACTATAACCATATATATTAACCTGTAATCAATCCATGCTTCCAGACTATTAGTTTTGTCATGGTTGGGAAGACACTTAGAGGCTTTTCTGACCAGTATAACTTTATTGTTGTGGATATTTTAATTTTGGCTTCATTTGTACCACAGAAGGATGTGAGGTTTGTTTTGTTTGTGGTGTTTGTTATTTTGTTGTTGCTGTTGGTTTTGATTTTGTTTTGTGGTTTTTTTAAAAAGCTCTTTCCTGTCATGTCAAGAAGAGATAATAGTTCCCAGCTGGTGAGAACAATTTTTGTGCAATAGTTGTATGATTTTTGAGGGACCAAAACTTGAATAAGGAGTAAGATAGAAATACAGGTATAATAGCTTACAACTTTGTCGTGTTTTCATTTGAATCCTTTAAAAGCATCATGAATTGTATCCTATAGAATGAGTTGAAAGATTTCAAAATTTAAATTTATGGCAACAACAACAAAAAAATCACCTTGCTTTTCAATATCTGCTTTATTACTTACCTAAATAAGAGAGACCTAATTGCCACCTTCCAGTACCCGGAGGGAGCTTACAAAAAGACTGGAGAGGGCCTGTTTACAAAGACCTGTAGTGAAAGGACGAGGGGTAATGGTTTTAAATTAGGAAGAAGCGGATTTAGATTAGAAATAAGGAGGAAGTTCTTTACCTCAAGAGTGGTGGAGCACTGGAACAGGTTGTCTGGGGAGGTGGTTGAGGCCCCATTCCTGGAGACATTCAAGGTGGGGCTTGATGGAGCTCTGAGCTACCTGCTCTAGTTGAGGATGTCCCTGCTCTCAGCAGGGGTGTTGGACTAGATGACCTCTAAAGGTCCCTTCCAACCCAGACATTTCTATGTTTCTAAATATTCTGAAAATTCTGTTACTAACTCTGAAGTGCTCCTGAGTTACAAAGGAACAAGAAGTATCTCTGATTTCTGTAGTAGACACTCCTCAGAGTATGAAATGAAAGAAGTCTAGTCAGGTCATCCAGCATGTCCCTGAAGCTGCCTGGACAGGGAAAAGAAGGTTGAAGTTATACTGCCATTGATCTGGGGCTGCAGCCAGCCTGATACAGTTTTGAATAGCTTTTTGAGGCTGCTTTAAACGACGTCTGAGACCAAGCTATGCTCCCATGTCAGGGAGACATAAATAAGTTCCTGCTTTCTCAGCTGAATATTGAGGATTTTTTATTAAAGGAAAGAGGAAAAAGTACAGCTTTATGGAAAAAAAGTATAATTACTACTCTTCAAAGTATAGCAGATATATATTCAACTCTTTATTACTAGTACAGTATTAACACATTGGTGCCATAACTGAGGTCAGTATTCTATTGTGCTATATGGACACAGAGTGAAATATGGTACCTGAACAAATAAATTGCTATATGAAGATAGAAGGAAAATCAGAATAAAGGAAGTAGTATTATTGTCTTGCTACAAAGACAGGTGATATTAATTCTGTGTCATACTTCAAGTTTGCTTATGGCGTGAGGATGTCACCAGACCTGGGTCTGTCTGTGGGCCTCATCACCATGCAACTCTGCTGGGGGACAATGACTGGGGACACCAGCTCCTCTCCTCTGCCACTCTTCCGTGGCACATCACAGGATACCTTATCCTGTCACATAACAGACAGCAGTTTTGAACAGATATAAAACATGGTCCACAATAGAAAAGAGTATTCTGTTTTACTTTATATTTTATGTATTTCTAATACACCTGTTCCTTTAGCTTGGTGACCACTGTTGAGCAATAAAAGGAGTTTATGCCTTTGTTGTTGAGTTCAGTTAACTCTTCCTGGGCTGCAAGATTGTTAAATGAAGACAGGGCTGATAAAGGAGGCATTGTATATTCACATCTCTGAGACCCAATCATGAGTCACAGAAACTAAATTTTCTCTTTCAGAAGTGCTTACAAAGGTAACTTTCAACTGTTAACTAGGTGTGACTGAAGCAGTGCCAGTTGAATTTTGAGGGGGAGCTTTCAACAATAGCTCAGTGAGTGGATTCTATCGTATTCTGCTCAGTTCAAATAGTCATAATTTACATTTCAGTAGTGTTAGCTATTTCAAAGCTGATTAATGTTTATTAGAAAAATATGCTGTGCTGTGGCCATCTTAACAGTCTACTGTGATAAACATCTCCTGGAAGGCCCAAGGAGGCAAGTTGAATCTAGTACACAAGCCTTGTCAGAAGTTGGAGTGACATGGAGGAGGAGCCTGATAGTCCTGGGCAGGGGAAACATGAATATAATTTAAATGTCTGTATAATTGTCTGTGAATTTCAGTGTTGTTGCTACAAGATAGCAGAGCTCTCAGTCTCTTCTGGTGTCTCCATGTGCACCAAATGTGTTGAGACAGTCTTATCCTCCCTACCTTCATTTTATATCAACCTATTCTGCATTAGACTCATATATTAATCTTCTCTATATCACAGTGACTGAACAAACAGCATATTAATTACAAGCCAGGACTGAAGAGAATGGCTGCCTTTTTGGCACTGTCTGCCCTCTGTGTGCCATCCCTCTGTTCCAGCTAAGCCCTACAGCCCAATGTCACCCACCAGTCTAAGCAGTGATGAGGGGACACTTCCAAACCCACCAGAGCCATCTTGTGGCATTTTGAGTAGAAGCTGGGTTTACAGATGGAGCTAGATGTTCTACTGCTCCTTTCCAGAACATGCCACGTTTTGTGATATTTTTGTAAATTTAGTTTAAGGACTCCTGAGTGGTTAGTTTTGTTTTGTTTGTTTGGTTGGTTTTGTATGGGTTTTCGTGTTTGTTTTTTTTTTTTTTTTGGTTGGTTGGTTTCTGTTTGTTTGTTTATTGTTTTGTGGGGAGGGGGTTGTTTTGTCTTTCTTTCTTTCTTTCTTTCTTTCTTTCTTTCTTTCTTTCTTTCTTTCTTTCTTTCTCTCTCTCTCTCTCTCTTT
>JANHGN010012199.1:25316-50223 GCA_024605025.1 Megaceryle maxima | reverse complement strand
CAAACATGAAAAAAAAGGCCTTTTTTTTTTTTTTTTTTTTTGTGATTTATGGAGAGGGAGAAGACTTGGTGCTGTGGTGTTTTCAAGCAACCTTTTCATTGTATAAGAGATTCCTTAGCCCACCCCAAAGTCTGCATCAAGGGGAAATTCTGCCCAAGTTGGGTTTCCTTCAGCTTTACACGGGAACTAATGACTCAGCCCACGTAACGTCATGGCTTTCACACAGTATTTCTGTTGATACAGCGAAATGAACCCTGACACAATGCTTGTGTTGTCATCTTCTATGAAAACAATAGCATGCAAATGCGTAAGGGAAAGGAAGAAATATGTATGCCATATCCCCGAAGAAGTAGAAAACCGTAACAAACCAAACACCCCCTTCTTCAATTAATGTTTTTCTACTGCAAAAGAATTGCACTTTATCAATGCTGTCGGCTCTTTGCGTGCACCGTTTTCTTGAGACCCATTTGTGAGAAGTTCCTGATTGACTCATTGAGTTGAGCTCATGTGTTTCTGTTTTCTGCTAGACAAAGTGGGAGCAACTTCGGCAGACAAACAAAATAAAAAGGTTGACAGCAACCGGAGTTGCCAGAAACCCGCTTGTAGTGGGTAGAAGCTGCTGGTAGAATCACAGCATGGTTTGGGTTGGAAGGTGCTTGGCGATTCCTGAATTGCCTTCAAAGGCTCTTCTTAAAATTGCTTTACAAGCTACAGAAACTTATTTTATCTTCACCTTCCATCCTTTCCTCCCTGTTCACTCAGTACGTTCAGAGATGATAAAGAAACACTGGAACAACCTCTCCAGGGTGTTTGAAAGAGAACATACTGAAAGCAGAGGTGGTCGACTCTGAAATCTATTTTGGCGGTCACAGAAAAGACTGTGATTGAGCAAACTCTGAAAAAGTTGGCCGCAATGGAAAACCAAATTACAAAAAACAAACCTGACAGTTCATAATCGTGGAGGACTAGAGATGCTCAATGAAATTGTGGATTTATTGGAATAGTTTGGATATAAATTGTGAGCTGCCAGTGATAGTGAACAGGTCCTGCTGCAATAGGAACAAGTTTCCTGTTATCTTTGAAGTCCAGACAGGATGGCTTTGAATTGCCATTACATTAAAGGGAAATGTCGTGGTGATTACATACTGCAAATATGTTTCTGGACCCATGACTCACACTCGTGGTCCATGAATCCCAGCTGCAGGGCCCTGCCTGGTACCTTCCTTGTGATATTTGCTGAGCAGGTGTCCCTGGCTGACCCTGCCCTCCAGGGGAGAGAAAGAATAATGTTGGCTGCTTGATTGCTTGCTTGCTTCCCCACAGCCTCTGCAAAGACAGAATTGGACTCCACCAACTCTGTCTGCTTGTAGAGGACCATTTAATAAGCAGTGACTCACCTGTTCCACATTGCCTCCCACCTATAGTTGGAAGCAAGTAAAAAAAAGGAGAAAATAATGCACTTTGGAGTTGTGTGTTTTTTTGTGCCTCCACCCTAGCACCTGCATATTTCAGAGATACCTGGCGGTGGGTCTGAACTTGCTCTGCCTGACTGTATCCCAGCATAGAGGGGTGGCTTGTCTCCCTTCCTGATAGTCCCTGGGTCACCTGAAGGGTCAAGAGCAGAGAATCACCTGCCAGACATTGCCTATGGCCCCTGAAACCTTTTGAGTTAGTTTACACATCAATCTCATGTTGGGAAAGCTGGTTTTCACCTCTTCAGGAGAACTGGGCATAGAATGAGCGTTGCTGAAACACAGGGGGAGCAGGTTGCCAAATGATCTCTTTGGGGGATTCTTGCAAATTATTTATCTAAATGAGAGGCAACAAGTGAGGTACCTGCTTATACACGGACATTATCTCTGTAGTTCTAGGCACCTGGACAAGAAGGGAAAATGAAGTTGCATGAAAACTCAGATTAATGTCTTCAGATCCTATGACAAAGTTACTTTACCCAAGTAAATGAGATTATTACAGGAAACAAAAAATGCTACAGCCACATCAATGAACTCGAGTCTCCGAAGTAATAGCTAAGGCCCTGCTATTGTATTGCTTTCCTTGATAAGGACTTTTTTTAGAAAGCTGGATGGCAAATACATCTTTCTGGGTTTACCCACTTCTATCTTTTAGTACTTTCTTAAGGAATACTTATTATAAATCTAGCCATGCCTTATCTTGCTGCTTCCAGGCTATCTTTACATGCTTTTTCTTGCTCTCTGTTGCTAAATGGCACTTTGTCTTTTTCAGAAGTTCCCTAAAAATCATATCAGAATATTTGAGACATATTTGACTTGACATCAGAAAATGGAGTAAGAGTAATTTCAGGCACTCAGTCCCATGCCATCTTTAAATAGTTTTGTAGTTATGTTGTCTGCAGTAGTGAATTGCAAAAGCTTTTTCTGGAGCAGTTTTCAAGTCTCTCTCTACTTTGCTCACTTACTCATTTCATTAGGTAATTTTATCCTTGTGCATAAAACAGTGTACGGTCTAATTACCGCTACCTTTCTCAGGAAAAGGAAGAAAAACTAATGTTGCTAATAAGTGCAAATCACTAAGCGAGGCATTGATTGATTGGCCAAAATTATATGAAGAAAAGCACTTTGGATTCTGCTTGTCAGAAGGCCTGGCTGTTTGGGAACCGTCTGAGTAAAACTTTTGCCCTTTTAGTACGTTACAGGCCCATTTCATCCTTGATAATGGAGTTGAGGAAGAGTTTGGCCCACTAGCTGCCTAACTTTGACCTTGAATTGTGTGTCAAGGCTACTAACTCGTCAGAGATGAAAGCTGTTTAAATGACATTGCAAGTATCAAAAGCTATAATCCAATGATTTTTTTTTTCTAATAATGCATATCCACATAGAAAATCAGAGGGCGTTTATGTACTAAAAAGAACCTGAAATTGAATAATAATGAAATTGAGGCAATGTATTTCATTGCCCCAAAGCAATAACATCTTTCATTTGACTGATCAGAGAGGCAAACAAACCAAATAATTTATGGCATTTTTCCTTAATGAAAAGCAAGTCAAAGATCAAACAAATCATTTTCGGAATCCAAAAAAAGAGTGAGTATTCATAACCTTCAGTTGCTTTGCTTTCTTCTTCAAAACAAAAGGATTGGCTTCCTTTGGGATTTTTGTTCTTAAAAAGTACAAATAGCTTCTCAGAGTCCACCCAGAATAACAGTAATTGTAGGCTAAGTCTGAGCCAAATTCAGATAGCTGTAGCTCTCCTTTTAGGTAAAAATATTTATACCCTTCTGAAGCAAGTCAAAGAAAATGAGTTCAGAGCATAGATAAAGCAACTAGGTTGGCTTTCTTCTACCTGTTAGTATTATTCTTTTTGGTTAGGGAAGGTCATATCTGCCTGTAGGAAAGCATCCTGGCGGAGGATGTAGAAATCAACTGATGAAAAATTGTCTGCAGTTTCCTTTTCTCCTTAGTTTACTTGTAAACACCCTTTTGGAGGCACATGACCTCTGCAAATCAGCTACATTTCAAATAATCTGGGTGCCTGAGGAAAATACCTGTAAAACAGAAGAAGAAAATGCTCTTCCCCATCCCCCTCCAAAGAACCTCAGTGAATACACATTGGTGTGCCACAGTACCCTTAAAATATTTCTATTTGTGTGAAGCTGAGCTAAAGTGCATAAAGCTTCCATGTTGTTGCTGTAGCAGGCACTGGAAGTCTGTCCAAGTAAAGTTTCAAAGCATCTGAGGAGGGTTTCCTAACAAATTTTTTGAGTCAGTGTCAAAGTGTCTATGTTTCATCCATATCTGGGGCTAAATTGGAGAGGCTGCTCTATCACCTGATGATCCCTCTCAAGTCAAGGAGAATTAGGAAAAGGAGACACGTGGGTTGAAATGGAAACAGATTTAATGAAACAGCCAAACTAATAACGATGCCAGTATAAAGTAAACTCAAGTTATACTCAGCTCAGCAAATGTACAGTGATCACAATAAACAGAAGGGCAGTCCTCAGGAGCAGGAAGAAGATCAGGAGACCCTCCATCTTCTGCAAACTTCTCCCTTCATGCTGAGCATGCTTGTGGTCTGGGATACACCTGTGAGAGAACTCGGGTCAGCTGCTCTGGCTGACTCCACACTGCTAATGGCCAGCAGACCACGGCTGTCCTGTGGTTCTGGCCTAACGAAACCTGGACGATAAGTTTTTTTCTCTTTGCCTCGCTTTTGCCCCTGAGAATTTGCGTTTTAGGAGAGAGAAGCTTGCCAGACTCGATGGGGTAAGTGCGCTGTAATCTAAACCCATACTGATGGGGAAAAGACTTTTCCTAGGAGGGGCAGCTTGGCAAGGCAAAATATGCGGGTGTCTTCTGTCCACCTGTGACATTCAGAGGGCCGGTACTGACTGGGTGCCTGTCTGTAAGGGGGAATTTTTGACACCGGCCGTACCGGGGGCTTTGGGACGGGGTTACCGCCTGTTGAACGAGGGAGGTTTCAAAGGAGCTGCCCTGTAAATGGCTCCACAGAGAAAGCTGCAGGAATGGACAGAGTGGCTCTTATGGGACAGACAGAGCAGCTTTAATGTGCTAATGAGGGAAAGGCCAGATGCCAGCAGTGATCAGAAGGGCTCTTTGTGGCTCTGTCTCTTCGGAGATGGCTGGAGTCTCTGTCCTTATCGCTGTTGTTTCTGCAAGCAGAGGGAAACACTGGGGCCATTAGTGAGGTGTTCCCTTCCTTTAAGTCCACAGATAGCCTTACAGATCAGCACTTGAATACTGATTAGGGCTAATTAACAGGAAAGCTTAGGAAAAAGAAAGTGCCGAAGAAGCTCGACTTTAAAAACTACAAAAAATTGCCCCCCAAACCCAGCAACAGAAGACTCAAGCTCAAAGGTTTGTTAGCTGAGATCACCTTTGCAAGAGCAGCTGTATGGGGACTCATCAATTGCTATGACTGTAAAGTCTAAGTATTAGTGGTTGTGAAATTCATGCTGTGGACCGCCTAATCTACCTGTCTCTGCTTATTTATGTCTGCCATCGGTCTCTCTGGGAGTTTTACTGAAAACACGCCCGTTTGGAAGCCTGTCTTTCAGCTTTCTCTGATTTGGTTTCTCTTGTGATTTAAGAAACCATTTCTTCAATATATATTTGCTCTCCATCATTTTTCTTAGAGACACCAAATGATTGAGGTTGTGGGTTTGATTTCCATGCATTAGATTCTCCTTGGTACAGATGGAACCGAAGAGTAAGAGATGGAGGAGGAAGTGTCCCCACAGCCTGGCCATGCTTGATGAGAGCACCTGGGTGTCAGTATTGTGCTGTACTTCTGCAGGGAGCGTGTCTGCTTTTTGGAATGTGCCACAGTACATGGTGCTAGCTATATAATTTCCTAGATGGAGTGGATGACCCTTGATCTCACCAGAAAGGCCTGTCCACAAATGATGCCATGTAAATGCCACTGTAAAAACCAGTGATGCTTATTAAGCCAGCCTTCTGTTTCTGCCCAGTGCAGTCATTTTGACTCTTAATTTCAGTTTCCCCTTAGTGTGGTGGTCTGTTGTTTCCTTACACTGCCTTTTCCCATAGTGATGCAAGGGACCGTACTCCATCTTCAAATCGGTCTGACCTGTGGCAGCTCTTAGGAATGTAGGAGTCAGATAGTGAATCTTTTGCTATAACTTTTTTTCCCATCAGAAAATGTAGATGAGTCAAAACCTTGGTGATAAGGATGGAATTTTCTCAAGACTGCATGTTCATCAAGGTTTCTTATGTCCAGGCTTCATTTTTTTTTGAAGAGAGTGAGTAAGCTTCCATACTAATCTGCTGATGGGAGACCAGGTTTAACTCTGCTGCACCCCTGAGATCTGCTGTGAATACATGGACTGTGAGGTTCTCTTGGGATGAAGAACCTCAAAAAGCTGGGCTTCTGTCCTAAAACAAAATGGGAGAAATTTTGAAAAGTAAAAGTTTGAAACTAGAAGATGCTTTTTTGGCCTATCTTATCTCCCAAGATAATATAACTCCTCAGGCATTTCAGGCTTCAAGGCATTCATTTATGAAGGCACACTATGCTTGATACAGATTGATGCATCTCTAATACAGATAAATTAGGTGATCTATGTCCAGTAACAAAGCCATCATTATTACCTCTCAAGCCCTAGTGTTAATTGCAACCTGTAAGCCAGTATTAGCTGATGATGGAGTGAAAACAAAATTTGAAACATTTATAGTGATGGCTGTTAGTTTACTTGCCCGTCTCTGGTGGTCAGTTGTCAAAGAAACTCTTAGGCCTGTGTCCGGAAACCTGCTTCACTGTCTTTCACCGGGCTCCCCCGATGCTAAAATGGGGCTGTCTTCTGTGCGCGTTCATTCTCTTTACTTTTTTCGTCCGGCAACTGTTTTTTGATGTGACCTGACTTTTTCTGGTTTCCATTTGGTAGAAATGGAAAATGGGTTAAGAGGGGACTAAATGTTTCCCTCTGTTTGCTGAAATGCACAGGAAGCCGCTGTCAGTGCGGGAGGGAGATACCGGAGTGTTCCTGCTGTCAAACCTCTTCATCAACCTCATGGAAAAGAAAGAGAGCTCCACTCCTGGATCTCTCCAGCCTGAAATCCTGATCCTTTATGTATTCAGTGCTGCCAGCTCAGCCCCTTTCAGCCTAAGGGAGAGTTTGAAGGGGATGGGCTGAATGAGAGTGGTAGCTACAAGGTGGAAGCAAGGGGACTTCTCTCTACCTTGTTTTGAAGAGAGGAGAGAGATGTCTGACTCTTCAAGAGGAGGCCTGAAGTGAGTCACACACAGGTAGGGGCCTTATGCTCCAAGTGGGGTTAGGAATAAGCTGTACCATATCTCATGCTTTCTGGTTTTTACTAAGATTTGGATCTTTGTCTACCCAGGTGCCTCTGTGGCTATCACAGGGTGCAATATTCTTCTGGATCATAGCTTTTTTTTTCCCCCTATGATGATGAGACGAATACTGGAAAATAATGAAATTAAATGAATGACCTTGTGATTATTCTAAGCCCAGATATTTTACAGAGTTTAGATAGCTCAAGTGTTTTCAGTGGTTTCTGCAGCCTGGTTTGGGCCATTTATCTTCTGAAATCTCATCTTACTAGAAGCTGAGTGTCATAATGAAACTGAGCAAGTGTTTCTTTCCTGTTGCTCCTTTCCTTTTCTCCCTCAGCTGCTGTTACAGACATGAAATGCTTTTTGATTATGGTTTGTGGGTTTTTTTTAACTCCCTGCTGACAGTCTGTTGAGGTCTGTAGAGACTGTCATGGGCAGATTGAAAGTGAGGAAGGACAGCAAATAGCAAGTAGGTTGCGAAGAGTTGAGCAGTGAGCTGAAAAATATTTTAATGGGTATGGAATTTGATACCTGAGGAAATAAAACTTTAATATTGTAGATATAAATTTCATCAGGCTGGTTATGAGGATTAACTACTGTCAGGCAGAAAAAGTTTCCAAGCTTCATCTCATATGGTGGGGAAAAAGCCAGCACCCAAATATATGTAATGGTCAGACTGAAGTGCCTTCTTTTCCTGCCTTGGCTATCTGATGGGGCTTTGAGCAGCCTGGTCTAGTGGAACGTGCCCGTGCCCAAGGCAGGAGGGTTGGAACTAGGTGATCTTTAAGATCCCTTCCAATCCAAACCATTCTGTGTTTCTGTGATATGCATGCGTAACCTCCAGTCAGACTTTGGATGCCTGGCCACTGCTGTTGGGTGCTGGTGTGCTGAGGAGGATGCTTTGTAGAAAAATGATTGTTTTTCTGAAACGTTGAGATCACCATTTGCAGAAGTGTGATCCAGCTAGTCCCAGAGCAGACAACACCTGTATGTAGCCTTGGAGGCCATGTTCTGTTGCCTCCTCCTCAGGTTCTTCTATGAAAGCTGCTCTGAAGCACTCACTAGCATTTTTTTCTGACAGTACACTTAAGTGGTTTTTTAGGTCCAGTTTGTGTTGGGGGTGGGAAAATCACATTTTTGAAGAGATTCAGTAGAGTCCAGGACATCTGGAAGGCTTGCTCCAGAAGCAGAGTGTGAAGGTGGCGTGCTGGTTGTCATACATTTATGAAGGTGCCGCTTACTGGCATTGAAAAGGAAATTCCAGGTTTTCTCTCATTTAAACAAAAAAAGGTGACATCAGAAGGAGGGTTGCCAGAAGTGGAAGAATTATATTGCATTTATATTAACCAAGTAAAATCTCTGGATTCGGAGTTTCTTTCAAGACACCAAATAATTCTCTAATAATTCTCTTGATAAAGGGTTCTGTCTGTGCATGTGTGTTTGTATGAGCACATGAGATCTTTTAGGATGAATTACAAGTTACCTGAATTTAATGTCCTGTTATAAATAAATAAATTCTAGCACATTCTAGCTTACAGTAGAATTTTGTTAAAATTGATGTTCAAAATTGTTCATACATATTGATTTGGTAGGTATTACCATGTTAATGGAACTTATTATTACTCAGCTAGATTAATTTATTAGATTTATTCCTACACTTTTACAACCTATAGATGTATTGAGACATGAGCCCACAGAATCAATACCAATTTCTTTTCTCATTTATAAATGGTCTTACTAACATCCAAAATACCGTTACACTTGAGAGTGTTTAGCTGCAATTTATTTTGAAGCTTACACTCTGACAGTTTTAAATTTGTCTTTCTTCTCTGTCCTTTTGATGATGATTTTTTTCCATGTATGTGTGCTCTGAGCGAAATGCCACGCACCAAGCATCAAACAGGTCATGACCATGCTCTAGTCCTTGGGACTAGCCAGCAGTTTGGGTGTTTGCAAGACCAGGGCTCTGAGACCAGACTTAATCTCTGAGAAGGGTTTTGGCTGCTGTTCTGCATCTCAGGCCCGAAGCGGGAGACGGAACAAAAGTACAAATGTAACTTACAACGAAGTTTCCTGCCAGATGCAGTATATTTGCATGTTTGTCTTTGAACAGCGGCCATGCCTGCGTTTATCTTTCAGAAGCAGCAGTGTTTGACTGAGGAGCAGTGGCAAAGACCGGCCAGAATGGGTAACTGTTGTGGGGCTTGTTCGCTTGCTTCCAGAGCATGAGCATCAGACAGGACTGCTGAAGGCCCTCGGGGGGAAATGAGGGAGGCAGGGCTCAGAGCAAGTACAGCAGAAGAAAGCTATTTGGTCACCTTTGCCCACGCTGCCGGGTTTAAGACTGGAACAGCACTGAGGGCAGAGAGGGACTGATCTTAAGGCAGTCCTAGCACTGGCATTTCTTCTCCTATCCCAGCCAGAAATGTTCTGTGACTCTTGGGAGGATTGCAAAGACTAGCTACAAAAGAGCTACAAAGATGATGAAGGGTCTGGAACATCTCTGCTGAGGAAAGGCTGAGAGCCCTGGGGCTGTTTAGCCTGGAGAAGAGAAGACTAAGAGGAGATCTTAGGAATGTTTCCAAATCTCTGCAGGGTGGGTGTCAAGGAGAAGGGGCCAGGCTCTTGTCAGTGGTGCCCTGGGATAGGACAGGAGGCAATGGTCACAAACTGGAACACAGGAAGTTCCACCCAACATGAGGAAAAACTTTCACCGTGAAAGTGATGGAGCACTGGAACAGGCTGCCCAGAGAGCTGGTGGAGTCTCTGTCTATGGAGACTTTCAAGCCCCACCTGAATCTGTTGCTGTGTGGCCTGCCCTGGGTGATCCTGTTCTGGCAGGGGGGTTGGACTCCATGATCTCCAGAGTTCCCTTCCAACCCCTGCCATTCTATGATGCCATGATTCTATGACAGGTTGACTTCAGTAAATCCAATCTAAAGTGAAACTGGGGGGGGGGGGGAATGATCCCCCAAACCATCACATATAAGTAAGATGCAGAAGTAGGCATCAGAATTAGGAAGATGGGGAGATGACGAGTAGCGCCTGCTGATTCAGTCATGGGGTTTGGCACCCAAGCCAGAGCACGATGATTTGTTGTCATGCATCTCGACTGTGCTTGACCAGAAGTTACTGGAGAGCTGGTGGACAAATGCAGCTTGACCAGCCTGTTGCAGTGAGGGGTGGGAAGGGGTGGACTCTTGCCCGTTTAGTTTTCTGGACAAACTTACTGCAGGAGCAAATGAGGGGATATGCTGTGTTTTGAAAGACTTGGGAAGAAGTTTCATACAGTAGCTCCTGATTTACAGTCCAGGATTGGTTTTTCAGCCTTGGGCAAATGTCTCAACCTCCCTGGGTCTGGTTCAGCACCTGTAAAATGGGCATAATTAAACTTAACTACCTGGAAGAGTTGTTGATTAGTTAATGCTTGTAAAATGCTATAGAGCGCTATAAAATACAGCGCACTACGTGGAAGCATCTGGTCTGCAGTTACTGTGGTGCTTCTCTGAAGCTTTATGGGCAAGTGTTTGCCAAGCAACAAAATGACTAATGTGTGCAGTACATGTAGGCTTTGGGAGACGAGGGGGTGGCATCTTTTCAAAGGCACCTGACTTTGCTGATGCACCTGCTGTCAGAATACAAGTGGAGGTTTCCTGAGAGCAGATGCAGTGATCTGGCGTTGAAACCGGTCTCTGATGAGATTGAGACTGTAGAGGGGGGCTGTGGCAGTGGCAGAAGAGTTCCTTGCTGTTGCCTAGTAGCATGGAGAATCAGGTTGGTAGCTTGATCCACAATGGGAAAAAAAAATGGAAAAAAGTTTCTGTTGTTGGTTTGTATTTCCAGATGGATCTTCTCTACAGTGTAGTTTAGCATGTGGTTGCAAACACATGGACTAGCACGCTAAAGTGACTGGCACAGGTGTGAGAACAAGCATCTGGAGAGAAAGCAGGGCTGGAGCTGCTGAAGCTCTCCTGACACTGGAGATGGTCCCAGAAACTCCCCTGTTCCAGCACAGAATATGCTGCCATCACAAGGGTTTGAAGGTGTGTTAGCAAGCTAACCTCCTTTCCTGCCTCCTAGGGCATGTTACATCAATTTCATTGGAGATGTGTGTATGGCAGCACAAGGGAGATCATTTGGTTGAAGCTCACCATGCTGTAAGGGAGGAGATAAAAATGTGCTAGAGATGAGCCTGTAATCATTTCTGAGATCTGCATCTTGCCACTGTTATTTGGGATACGTACGACATGAGTGTACGGTGCTATGTGAACAGTGCACATGCACACACGTGTGTTGGTTTGGTTTAATATGAGACTGTAAAAAAGAAGAAAAAAGAAAAAAAAAAGATGGTGGTAGGAAACCATAAACCATTTCCTAATCAGCCACTCCTGACTTAATACCTAGCAGTTGTTAGGAGAGGGTGGTTAGTTACCAGATGCGAAGATTCACTCTCAGGCATTGACATTTCACAGAACTGGGTAAGATAAACGTGAGCTAAGGCTGAGGAATGATTTTGTTCTTAAGTCACAGTTTCATGAAGTGCCAAAAGGAGGTGTCACTTCTGTCTCTTCCCTGCTTCTGGACAAATTGCTCCTTCTGCCTTTGCTAAGCCCAATCTGGTTCCTGTCACATCTCCCACTCAGCTCACTAAAATAGCAGTGAATTAACCTGGCTGAAATACGTTGTTGTGTGTCTTTAGCTAACTTCTGATTAGCCTACTGCCTGGACTGATGAAAGGAAGGAGCCTTTGAGCAGGAACGGGGAGGAGCATGGTCAGAGGAGATGGGAAAAATAATTAGTGGGGGTAAAAGGAACAGAAAAGTAGGAAAAGTAAGTATATCTTTCTATGGCCATAAGCTTTGTATTTGGCTTATCTGTATTGTAACACCGTGTGTGAGCTAACTGCTTGTTGTCGGGGTCCTTAGCTTCCTGCTGTCCATGCTGTCCTGCCTTCTCCCTTGTTACAAACCCTAAGGGTGATGTTCCTGAGAAGAGTAGTGGTGACCCCAGGTGAGACCTGGTGGGTATTGACAGTTGGTAAACAGCCAGCTGTAGCCAATTCCTCACTTGAATAGGAGGGAATTGTTGTGATTGTACCCAGAGAGGAAAAAGCAGGTGGCCTGACAGCTGGTACCATGATTCTTGATGGAGCTGGTGGAAAAATGTGTGCTGTTAAGGCTTGTAGGTACTTGCAGTGTGCTGTGCTGTCGGAGGTGATGGTGGAGGTGCGGTGCAGCCTTAAACAGACAGCAGTACTCCTTGTTGCACCTTCTATTTATTTATTTTTAGGCAGGGCTGAGTTCAGTGAGGATGGGCGTTTGTGCAGAACCTTAATATAAGCAAGTGACATGTTTCCTTGTTGCTGGAAGATGGATTGGGACCCGTATCCCTGATACTGTTTCTTCACAGTAACTAAAAGAGAGGAGCGTGTTCAGCAGGTCTAAAATCATTAGTGTGCGGTGCTGTCCCTGGGGGCTTTGACTCACTTCTGCCTCTTTGGCCAAGTGTGTGGTAAACTTTATTTGCTGCTGCTGATTAGAAAAATAGCAATTGATTGATCAGTAGTCATTGAACTGGTTCATTCCAATTTCTGTGACAGCATGCGCTGTATTAAAGCCTTCTATGTGGTGCACTGTGGATCGTAGTTGTTATTTGGCTGATGTGACACTTAGATGCCTATTGCCACTCCCTGGCCTCTTTTTTTACCTCTTCTGCTTCTCCCTAGAGCCATGTGCTTGCTTTCCCAAAAGCTGTGCCTTTGAGGGAAGTGCTCTCATCAGCAACCTCATGGCTTCAGTTACCAAAAGAATTTAAGAGCAGAACATCCACCGGTTTGATTACCCTGAGAGTGGTCACATCAGGGCTCCTCCTGGGTAGGCAGACGGTACTGGCATAGAAAGGCAGGCTTTCTGGGAGCGTGTCTTTGTCGGTCTCGCTTCTCAGATCGATCCTGTATTGTACTAGTATGCTTTTAAATTCCCCCTTGCCCTTACTGTTGTGGAGGGATGCTGCACTGTTCCAATGTATCACTTCACGACACTCTCTCCTCCTGTGGCAGGTAAAGCTGTTGCATTTAGAGTATCAGAACCACAGGCAGACAGAGGTAAGGAGGAAAATGGGTATTACAGAAGACAGTAAGCATAAGAGAGTATGGCTCTATACTGTGCTTGGAGAGAAATAAAGGATTAACAAATCCAGACAAAGGACAGCTCCCATTTTTCAGTCCTTCAGTTCCAGAAGATGAAAGTGGTAACAGAAATTCCAGGTCAGGGCTTAAAGCCTCTTTAGGTTGTGGCTTAACAAAACCAACCGACCAAGCACAAAAATAATAGGGATATTGCTGTTTTTCCAGCTGTTAGCAAGTATCAGGTTGTTCTTGTTGAGTTCCCTGGCAAGTCATTTTTATGAGTGGTGGCAGATGACCACTTTCTGATCCCTGAAGTGGCATATTAGGAAGTTTTGCTTTTGTGATGGGTCAGAAGGTTGTTTTTCTGTCCATATGAGCAACTGAATGTGTCACTGTTTACAGGTCTGGGTGTTAATATCAGTATTTTTTTGTGACAGCATTGAAAGCAAGTTTGGCCATGGGACAGCTGTGATAATTTCCTTTCTTTTTGGCTGATGCTCTGATGCAGGAATTTCTCTAGTTTGTGGTTCCCCTCTATCCCCCTATTACTGTCCAGCACCAACTCAGATTGTTTGCTGGGACTGGTCTTGTTTTGGGAAAGCTTAAACAATTACTATTGCCACATTCATGCTCTCAGTTAAAGCTTTAACAGCTTGCAAATAAATACAGTCGGGGTTGGTGTCTGATGGGGAAAAAACCCCGACCAGTAATCCCACGTCCCATGGGCTAGTTGAGCATCATGTTCAGACTGGGAAGGACTTCTATTAGTAGGAGCACAGGCTCTGTTGATTTTTTAAAGAAAAAAACCACCACCACTAAACAAACAAAACCACACACACAAAAAAAACCCTAACCCAAAAACTAGCAAAGCCCCCAGCAGCGCTACTGGGCGATACACAGCAGTTTATGGTTTGATACCAAATGAGTGAGCAGGAAGCCAGGGAAGAAGCTTCCAGGTAAATTCTGCCAAGTGTTTGATTCTCAATTGTTGGGAGTGGAGAGATGCAACGCAATAAAAATGTCCATCTCATTTTGTCTCTGTGTCCAAGTATGCTTCTGTGAATAGGAATAAATTGTCATGGAGGGAGGAAGGAGCTGTTTCTTTGCCTTTTGGGTGTTCCAAATGATTATGGCTCTGCTCTGATTTCGTAGGCAGAGATTGCCATGCGGCTTGCAATGAACTAGCTTACGTGTGTGGAGGGAGTATAAACACACTGGCTGGCTTTTATAAGCGCAGTGATGGTGATGCACGCAAGGAGGTGGGGCATCTGTTTTGCATGGAAGACCTATGGTACGAGTGAAGAAAATACAATAGCAGTGCAGGAGGAAGGGATACATCAGTTTTTAAGATGAATTCCTACCTGGATCCCAAAATATGCGGCACCTCCAGTTTTGTTTTCTTTGTGTGTCCAGCATTTCCCCTTTCCTCCTTCTTCCCCTATCTGCAGCCTCCCCCCGAGGCCACAACAGCACCACAGTTGCAAGAGGTCCTGTAAAGGAAGGGGGAGTATGGGCAGAGTCCCCCATCCCCAGTGAAGAGGGTCTGTTCTAAAGGATTAATTGCACTCAAACAATGCAGCCCCTCGAGGAGCCCGTTACCCTTTTGAGATGCGTGTGTGGGTAAGAGGGCAGCTGCAGTCCCTGTAGCCCAGCCCAAGTGTGTGTGGAGTGGTGTCCTGGTTGCCATAGCAATTAATCGCCGCTTTTAAGGACTGGTGTTGACTACAGATTTCTGTAAATTGCCCAGGACCGTGAGTTAAAGCTGCTTCTTAGGCACCTTTCTTTGTGATTTTATCCCCAAAGATGGGCTGGAGAGGCTTTTTCTCCAGCCTGTGCAAAAAGCCAGAGTAGCTTGGAATATGCTATTGGACTGACTCTCTCCTTCCTGGACCCGCTGAGATGCGGGGAAGTTTTGTGAAGAACAACTGCAAAAATGATGGGGATGTAGTGGCTTCCGGCTCTCTGCGTGTTGTCTTCATGATCATGCATGCCTGGGGAGCAGAACAAGCATAGTCTTTGAGAGGTGCTCATGTTTTGGGGTTTTTTTATTACCAGAAGGTTTACACCAGACAATTAACGTGAGTCTTTGGCTTTGTGCCTTAAAAAGAACGACTCTGGGAGTTACTGTGCTGGTTTTATCCATTTATGTAACCATGATGGAAATGAAAACCAGCTACAGCAAGACTGTACTCTGTATTTGTGTGTTTGCAAGGTAATGGGAGAGAAATGGGAGATGTTTGCTGTGGTGTTATTCCAGACACCTGAACAGCGGGGAACACAAATTCTTCTTTAAAGTCTTCCTGTAGGTTAAGGCCCTGTTCATCTGAAAGGCAGTCTGAGCTTCCTCAGTACATTATTAGAATGGTTGGAATATCTGTCCAGAAGTTTCATAAGTGTTTTAACTCCTGGAGGCATTAAAGTCTCTGTTACCTTTAATATTGCTTCTTGGGGGGAAAAAACCCCAACAAACATCAAAAAAAATGCACATGAAGGGAAACAAGTTTAAAGGGATAAGTTATCAAATGCTCACTATTCTGTCTTAGCCTTAAACAAAAGGAGAGGTACAATTCAGTACAGTTTCTCTCTTATTTTTTTTAAATGAATGTCACCTTGGTACAAACACATTCGTATACACAACATTTCTGTGTGGAAACTTGCAATTACTTTTACTGGAGATAGTGGTAAGAGGTTGGCGGTGTTCTTTGGTATGCCAGATCAGAATCAAATATTGTGATAAAATGGGTTAGGTAACTTTGATGATCAGTAACGTTAATCATGCATGCTATATATCCTGGTTGTGGGTGATTAGTCCTATTAGTCACAGAAACAGGAATATACAGTTTACAGGACTGTAGGAACGTAATATTGGCTTGCTCGGTTTTTGAGATGTCAGTATTTGAGGAGCATCTGGTACTCCTGTTGATAATTAAACTGTGGCTGAAGGAATAGCCCTGTTTCATATTGCATATGGCAAATGAGTTTGATCTTTCTCCTCTGTCCTTCTCTCTGAAAGACCCTAAGGCAGATGGTGTTTTTGGGGTAATACCTGTTCACCTTTCTAATTCTACTCAGAGAAGGTGACATCCTCTGGCCTCATCTTGCCTTTGACAATCAGAGCCCCCTCTTGAAGGGCTTGCAGGGAATGGGAGATAAGCATGTTTCAGTTTCTCCCATACTTGTAGAAGTTCTTACCCAGGATGAATTTGATGATCCAGCAGAACAAGGATTTCAGCCCGGGTAATATCCACATCCATAATGCTGCCAGAACTACTCGGACTGAAGCCTCTTGCCCCGTTCTTCTGAGGAAACTGTGTTGAACCCAGTATTTTTTTCCCCCCAATACAAGGTGCGTGTTCCCCCTCACCCCCGTGCTATGTAATACGGTGATGGTATTTTTGCTTCACTGAAAATATTGGGCAGCCCCACGTACCTCAGCAGTGCTTGAATATGTCAGTGTGATTGTACAGGTTCTGGTGGTGTGCGGTGCATCCTATGCAGCAGTCGTGCTGTATTCTTGCAGAAGTCCTGGAAATTTCCTTTCATCCTTCTCCATCTGTTGCAGTGCCAGGACTCCCCTCTGCAAACAGTGGGCCAGGTTCTCGGGGCTTTTATGTGTAACTCCCCCAGGTCCCAGTGGGATTGTACAGAGAGGCTAGTGGAAGCCAGGAGGAGATATCCTGACATGGTAGCAGAAAGCTGAGACTCTCTCTTCAGTTACAGTATGTCAGTCCTGTCAGAATGATGTATAACAGCCTCTTCCACTGCCAGCAGAGGCCAAGAAGAAACTCATTCTTATTTGAGAGTGGCAGATTCCATCCTGTCCACTCCAGTCAGATAACTCCCAGCAGCTTTTGCAGCAGTGCAGCTGGCAGGGCCTTGTGTTAGTGTGTGGGCTTCTCCAAACTGATCTATCTGGGGAGGAAGACCTTGCTTGCATCTCTTACACAAGCAAGCTAATTTGCGATGGGCTTGCATGTTGAATATAGTAAAGCTGACAGATCCCTCTCCTATTTTTAGAAGAATGTGTAATAGGGAGGGGAAAATCAAATAATATTGTGAGGTAAAGCAATACTCTGCTATGGTGTCAGTGAGCTGGAAGCCCCTAGTTCCCACAGTCTACTGCTTACAGAAGCTGAGCTGTGCCAGGAGTGGTGGAGAACAGTGCAGCTGGTGGGGTAAGAAGAGAGAACGGTAGGAAGAGGGACCTCAGTTTCTTACATTGAGTTGTCCATACCAGTGTTTTCCCCACTAAAAGCCCTGGTTCCTCACCAGCTCTGGGCCACCAGATGGCTAGCAGGAGCCACCATGGTGCATGGTAGGAGCTGCTGCCAGCCATGGCCCTGCACTACTCTGCATGGGATGGCTTTTGCACTGAGCCCTGCAGTGTCATGTCAGTGTTGAGAATTATTTATTTATTTATTTATTTATATTTGTGTCCTTTTAGTACTTTGTTTTTGTGAGGAGCTAATCAGTTGTCCCTTTTCCTCTGTTCCCCATGTAGCTGCTGTTCCCTTCACCCCCTTACCTGCAGCTTCATCTTCTTTCATCTCCCCAGCTTGGCTGCCTCATCTTTTTGCCCTTCCCACAGAAGGAGATATTCTTAGACAAGGGTCAGATGCTCAGGTCTCTTGGGGAAAGTAGTTCAGGGTTGTGCTATTTTGGTCTCTGAGCTGCTTTTTGGTGCCTGCTGGGAGAAGTTGCTAGCCTGTATCCTCTCCTTTGACTTCTTCAGACTCTCCTGGAGGTACTTGCCTCTACTTAAACATGTGAAGGCTTGACAGAGCGTTGAGGAGCAGAAATGAGCTGGATCTGGTTCCTTATGGCTCTAATCTGTTCAGCATGTCTCACAAAAGCAACATGGATAATTAAAAATAAATACAAACTTAGATTAAGATTTGATTGCTGTGGTTGAGATTGTTCAGTGTGTCAGTAACCATTGGATTGGAAATGATGTCTGTGGCAGCAGCTTCACCATCACCATATGCAGGGCTTTGAGTTGCTGCTCTGGTGTCACGCTCTTGGGGCTATGGGTCTTTCATCCACAGAGAAAATCACACAAGGCACAGCATCCCCTCTAGTGGAAGAGCAGTTTTAACTGCTTTCATGTGTATTCCTGCTGTGTTATTTTTAGCTGCCAAGATTAATGCTGTAGTGAGATAATTACAACATAGTGGTATGAACATAGAACAAAGCCTCTTTATTTTTAACCCATGTTCTGACATACAGTCCCTGCCTCTTGAGCAAGGCATTTCCCTGGTTTGCTTCTGTTTTTTTCCCCCTTGGATGCAAACACCAGCCCTACATCAGGACACTTGGGCTGTTAATGAAAAAACAGGGAAGATATTTATAAATGCTTCCACTCTGTATTGTAAATACAGGCTGGCAAGGGAGAGGAGCAGCCATGGTGAAGGAGAGGAAGAGGCTGTAAAGGCCATGGCACAGATATGGAAGAGTCTCTTCCATCTCTCACAGCAGCTCAGGAAAACATAAAAGCGCAGTCTAACTGGAATGCTATGGAATTATGTATAATATTGGCACTGAGTCCTCTGTTAGTTTCATTTTGGTAATGCTTTCTGTCTTGCCAACAGAATAGTCTCTGTAAATAAGCTGCCTCCTCATTTACTTGCACGGCCTGATTATATACAATTATCCTTTGACTGTTATGACTTTTTAAATGAATATTGAGCTTAGCCAGGTAGGTACTCTAGGATTGCATCTGAAATACTTCACTGCTTTAACTGGCCATCTAAACGTACATGCTTTAACCCCTAAAATGGGAAAAGCCATTCTGCTGACAGCTTCGTTGCCTTTCCTCAGTTTTATTACTTTGCAATCACTTGTCACAGTAAGAGTGGCCTCCGACGTGGTTTTAAAGAGACTATGCCTTTTTAACAAAGGTGAAATTGAGAGTTAGTAAAGTATCTTATGCACACAGGACTTCTAGAACTTTTATGCCTTAAAGTTGACCTGGAAACAGTAATGACCCAGGCAGAAGGTTTTTGTCCAGCCTCAGATCCAAATGTGTCTGCAAGTACAGTTACTTGCCTACTTTGCAGCTGACATCCTTTGCAGCGTGTCCACATCCTCCTGCACTTGCAGAAACTTCTGTTGCATATCTCGGTTCGATGTATCTGAGGCAGCAGTATCTTTACTGCTTAAGTGACAGGACACAAATTGCTCCACTATAAGAGCGCCATCTACAAACGTAGTGGTTTGGCCGTGATATGGTAGCCTAACAGATGCATTCCTAAGCCTAGACAAGCAAAAAAGATTGAGATTCAGGTTTCAGGCTACAGCAGTCTACAGCAAACAGTGTGATTTGGACAAAAAGGCAACCGTTGACAAGCTAATTAATGCTAACTGGAGCTAAGGAACCTGAATTTTCAGTCTTAGATATTTGAAAAAGATTGTCTTCAGTGTGTAGAAAATAAAGATCAGTGTAAACTGGTGTTTTCTTGTAAAGCCTGTAGAGTTTGGCCCTACAGGAAAAACTGACAATTGCATCTTGCGTGGCGTCTGAAGAAGAACTCGGAAAGAATAGAGTTCTCAAGTGTTTTGGCATCGCTGCAGGACAGCAGGGCATACTCATGAAAACCTGCTTCGACACAGAACCTGCCTGTTCATCCTGGGCTATGGTAATAAGCTTAACACGAGATCTATTGACTTCCTAAATAAAACTGTACTTTGCCATGTGCCGAGTTGAATTTTGCTGGCTGATTTAGGATAAAAATTACCCCCGGAATGTGTTGAAGAAGATCTGCAGCCTCCACTATGTCAAAGACTGATTTAGCCCCAAAAAGCTCCTTGTTTTTTAATCAAATTTTCTCCTTGCTCTCTTTGCATAAGTTTTTGTGATACTTTCTTAGCTCTGTGTTGTCTTGCCAAATGCTCTCAGAAAAGAAGTTGCATTCGTTTTGGGGTAGGAAGGCTGAAGGATGTGAAGGAACATGCACTAGCTATATACACTACTTTTAATTTTAAAGGACAAAATGTGAAAGACTTATTTTCTGTGCTGTAGCAGAAGGGTATCTTAAAAAAGAAGTAATTAGGACTAATGGAATAGATACAAAAGCTGGGTAATATAAAGCAGGACTTGATGGAGGTATCTGAATGGGGACTAATCTTTCATGGAGGAGAGATACCATCCAAACTAAAATCACAGAGAGCCCTTCCAAACATATGTGGAAGAAATCATTCCCTGCTGATGAGAGGAAGGAGGCGGCCCAGATGATCTAAACCATTTTTTACCTCTGAGTTCTGGGAGTATTTTGAGCTTTGTCAAAGTTGCAATTTCAGTATTATTAAAGAAGGGACAAAGGATGTTCATTCAGACATGAGGGTGGTTGTAGCACCATGGCATGCCATTTTCTACTTGTTTCCCTCAGCAGGGGGATGAATTTGTCATGAGCATCCTCCCTGTGCGCAGGCAGGTATGGTAGCGTGAGCAGTGGGCTCTTGTCCGCCCGCAGAGCCCCCTGTGCCCTGCTCCTCCAAACAGTGATGCGGATCAGGGCGGCACCCCAGGCTGCGGCCTGTCTCCCCGTTGGGAGGTTTCCCGTGACAAGGAGGAGAGCGAGAGCAGCATCGTTCTTGGTGGCTGCTGCTTGGGGAGAGAGCGTGCACAAGAGCAGGCACAGCTATAGCTCCCGCTCTTTGATGTGCTGCTGGGCTGCTTTGTACAGTGTGGTCTTCTAGTCCCTTCCTTTGTAGCACCTAAACTGTGATTAAAGCCTCAATGAGTGTCCCTCCGCTAGGCAACCGGGGAACAGTGCCTGGAATCTGCTCAGTTCATTGATAAAACCCAAGCCTGAAAGAACGACGATGCCTTTGTGCGAGTGCATCCAGGCCTCCACAACAGGCTGGCCACCGCCCAGATTCTGCCACCCTCCCCCTCTGTCGCTTACCCCGAGACACCGGGAAGTTGCCTCTTGGGACCCGCTCTGAGGTTCTAAACCTCCCGGGTTAAAATAACGTACCTCCACAAAATGCTGCATGAGCTCGGGGGCCAGATGAACTGTGAGCTGAGACCTGCTGCGTGAGGAGGGGAAGCGGCACTTTGCAGGCTGCTTTGAAAGGTAAAATAACAAAGTGGCGAGTGTTTGTGGTTTATTTTTCCCAAACACAACTTGTGAAACAGTGTCTGTCTTCTGGGAACCAAATAAGCAAACAGAGCATGAGGTACATACTTCTCTGAGAGCAAATACCGCCTCTAGAATAACTGGGTGAGATTCTGAGTTAGTGGACTAGCACAGGCTTGAGGTAGCGCTGTCCCCGCTCTAATTATTATTTCTTATGGAAATCACAGTTGTTCTCTAAGGCTGTGAATGAGTGGAATTTTTCTTCTGAAGCAGATAATCCAACTGCTTGCTATGAATGGGGAATGGCATGTCTTTCAAATTACTACAGAAGCTGTGAGCACGTAATGATTTTCTGAGATTTACTAGTGGAACTGTTAAATTAGTATGTGATTTAAAATGAATTTTAGATTTTGCTCCTTTGAGAATTCTCTGGCTGCTTCTTGTTCATGGGTTAAGCAGAAAAATAATGCAGAGCTTGCACCTTCTTTTTTTATTTTCTTTCTTCCCCCCCAGCCCCGTAGTGCCTGAAAGTGTGATGCTTTGTTTGACCTTCAGCCTCCTGATGTTCATGGATAGAGGCTTGAGAACTTTTCCTTGTAGCCATTTCTTATTCTTATTGTAGATACAGAGCTGCTGCTTAGAGTAGACATCTTCGTGCTGGAAGAGAGGGGGAAAACTTTGGTTCCCCAAAAGGCTAGCTAAATTAAACAAAGGCAGAGAATGAAAAAGAGAAAGGGAAACTTAAGCTTACTTTTGGCTAGCTCAGGATGCCAACCATGATGCAGCCATCAGCTGGCCATCCTTTCTTCTTAGAATCATAAAATCATTTTAGTTGGAAGACATCTTTAGGATCAGAAAGTCCAACTGTTAACGTAGCACTGCCAATTCACCACTAAACCATGTCATCAAGCACTCTATCTATACGTCTTTGAAATACCTTCAGGGATGGTGACTTCTCCACTTCCTTGGGCAGCCTGTTCCAGTGCTTTACAAACCTTTCAGTGAAGAAGTTTTTCCTAATATATCCATTCTGAAACTTCCCTGGTGCACCTTGAGGCCATGTGTTCTTGTCCTGTCACTTCTTACTTGGGAGAAGAGACCAACACTCACCTCCCTACCACCTCCTTTCAGGTGGTTGTAGAGAGCAATAAGGTCTCCCCTCAGCCTCCTTTTCTCCAGGCTAAACAACCCCAGTTCCCTCAGCTGTTTCTTGTAAGACTTGTTCTCTAGACCGCTCACCAGCTTCCTTGCCCTTTTTTGGACACGCTCCAGCACCTCAATGTCCTTCTTGTAGTAAGGGACCCAAAACTGAACACAGTATTCAAGGTGTGCCCTCATCAGTGCCGAGTACAGGGGGATGATCACTTCCCTAGTCCTACTGGCCACACTAATTCTGGTACAGGCCAGGGTGCTGTTGTCCTTCTCGGCCACCTGGGCACACTGCTGGCTCGTGTTCAGCTGTCTGTCAGTCAACACTCCCAGGTTCTTTTCTGCTGGGCAGCTTTTGCAGCCACACTTACTCAAGCCTAGAGCATTGCATGGGGTTCTTGTGACCCAAGTGCAGGACCCAGCACTTGGCCTTGTTGAACCTCACACTGGCCTCGGTCCAGATTGCTCTGTAGAGCTCTCCTACCCTCAAGCAGATTAACACACTTGCCTAATTTGGTGCTGTCTGCAAACTTGCTGAGAATGGCCTCAATCCTCTTGTCCAGATCATGGATAAATATATTAAACAAGAGTGGCCCCAACACTGAGCCCTGGGGAACACCACTTGTGCCTGAAGAACAACTGGATTTAACTCCATTTGCCACCACTCTCTGACCATCCAGCCAATTTTTTACCCAGCAAAGATTACAACCATCTAAGCCATGAGCAGCTGGTTTCTCCAGAATTCTGAGGGGAAATGGTGCCAAAAGTTTTATTCAAGTCTGGATAAACAAGATGCCCATCCTTTCCCTCATCCACTCCATGGGTCACCTTCTCATAGAAGGAGATCGGGTTAGACAAGCAGGACCTGCCTTTCATAAGCCCATGCTGACTGGGCTGGATCGCCTGGTTGTCCTGTATGTGGCCTGTGATCGTGCTCAAGATGATCTGCTCTTAACCTTCCCCAGCACTGAGGTCAGACTGACAGGCCTGTAGTTCCCCAGATCCTCCTTCTGGCCCTGCTCGTAGATGGGTGTCACATCTGCAAACCTCCAGTCATCTGGGACCTCCCCAGTTAGCCAGGACTGCCGATAAATGACGGAAAGTAGACGTGTGTTTGTCTAAGTGATGTGGTAAGTCACTGACCATTTCCTCTTGGATTATGGGGGCTTCATTCTGCTCCCTGTCTTTCAGCTCAGGAGTCTGGGTACTTGGAGAACCACTGGTCTTACTATTAAAGACTGAGGTAAAGAAGGCATTCAGTACCTCAGCCTTTTCCTCGTCTTTGGTCACTACGTTTCCCTCCGCATTCAATAAAGAATGGTGATTTTCCTTAATCCTCCTTTTGTTGATACTGTATTTATAGAAACGTTTTTTATTGCCGTTACGTATCAGAGTATATCTTGTCCTGTCTTGTAATGGGTCCTTGTCCTTTGAATGTGCCTTTCTGTCCTCTTCATGGAAGAGTGAGAAGAAGTGACCTGACAAGTAGTTTTTGATGGTGTAAGTTAGGTGGGATGGATTCTGCTCCTAAATTAATACTAATAGGTTGGTCTCTGTTTCTTTGGGGAATCAAAACTCCATGACAAACACTACCTGATCAAGACTCAGTCTGCCTCCTCCCCAACACATACACAAGGTAAACTTAATGTTATGCACGACAGTACTAAAGTTAGATGAAAGCACATGTACCTACCTGGGAACGCTTGAGTGGTGCCTAGAACAAGGTTCCCAGCACCGTGTCGTAGTGGCTGGGATACAGCCTCGCCTCTGCTACTTGAATCAGGAAAAAACACCTTGTTTGCTTTAGCAGGAGTAAGAATGGGTGGAATGATGCTGGCAAGAGCATAGGAAACGAGAGAGAAGATTGGTGTTTTTATAAAACCATTTAATTGATTTTAATGTGTTGCTTTTAATGGCAGCATTTAAAAGCCTTTTAGTAAACAATCTCCTCAGTACAGACATTTGTCTCAAGAGGAGACATCTCCATGAGAGATTTTTAAATGACAGTGCTTCATGCTATAGGTAAATCAACTAAATGGTGTTTTAAATACCCATTGATTTCCTTCTCCCAGCCCCTGTATTTCTGCTGTATTTCATGCTGCCGTGCTGTGACAGTACTGGGCTGTTGGGCAGCTAATACGATTTTACCGCTCCGAACAGCTGCAAAAATAATCCCGCGTTTTGCCTCATAGTTGAGAGACAGCATTGGAAAGACCCTCATCTGGCTAACACCAGGGCAGCCGGCAGCGTTCACGCCGGGGAGTGAGTAGTTGTGGAGAGCTGTCAAGCCTCATCCTTGTCGCTAATGTGCAGTGCGTTCCTTCGGCTTTGATTTCTGTCACTTTGGGGTGATTTTAGGTGAGCGTCTGTGTTATGGAGAAGCAGCAGTGAGTACTAGACTTAGGTAATTTAGTAATTCTCGTAACTTTAATGAAGGCTTCATGTCTGCACAGCCCTTTAGAGCTTCCAGTGAGACCTTAATACTGAGTAGGTGTGGAGGCTGAGGGACACTATCTATTGCTTTATGAAAACTTGCTCTAATTCGTCAGAGTGTTACACTTCTAAAAACCCCCAAACCATATACATATGTCCTATAGTACAGCTTCTGTCTGGCAATATGTCAGACTTCAGGTGCTCCTTTAATAAGACACGGGATTATATCCTACTTCATAGAATCATAGAATGGCTGGGGCTGGAAGGGACCTCCGAAGGTCATCTAGTCCAGCCCCCCTGCAGTGAGCAGG
>JANHGN010012199.1:0-25216 GCA_024605025.1 Megaceryle maxima | reverse complement strand
CCAGGTGCAGGACCCTGCACTTAGCCTTGTTAAACCTCATGAGGTTCACCTGGGCCCACCTCTCCAGCTTGTCCAGGCCCTTTTGGATGACATCCCGTCCCTCCAGCCTGTTGACAGCACCACTCAGCTTGGTGTCATCTGCAGGCTTGCTGATGGTGCCCTTGATCCCACTGTCAATATCACTGATGAAAATATTAAACAGTACAGGCCCCAGTACAGACCCCTGTGGGACGCCACTTGTCACTGGCCTCCATCTGGACTTTGAGCCATTGACCACTACCCTCGGGATGTGGCCATCCAGCCAATTCCTTATCCACTGAACAGTCCACCCATCAAATCCATATCTCTCCAGCTTGGCGAGTAGGGTGTTGTGGGGGACCCTGCCTTGCAGAAGTCCAGAGAGATCACATCTATAGGTTGTCCCTTGTCCACTGAGGTAGTCACCTTGTCATAGAAAGCCACTAGATTCGTCAGGCAGGATTTGCCCCTGATGAAGCCATGTTGGCTGTCTTTCATCACCCCACTGTCCTCTTATTTGCCTTGTCAGAACCTCTAGGAGAATCTGCTCCATGGTTTTCCCAGGCACAGAGGTGAGGCTGACAGGGCGATAGTTTCCAGGGTCCTCCTTTCTACCCTTTTTAAAGATGGGGGCATTGTGTCCCTTCATCCAGTCCCCAGAGACTTCACCTGACTGCCAAGACTTTTCAAATGTGATGGCAAGTGGCTTGGTGACTACATCAGCCAATTCTTTCAGGACTCTGGGATGAATCTCATCAGGTCCCATGGACTTATGTACGTTCGGTTTCCTCAGGTGGTCATCACGAACCAGATGTTCACATACAGTGGGAAGGACATCACCACCCTGGTCCACACCCTGCAGTTTACCTTGGGAGGTGTTGGGACAGAGGTTGTCAGTGAAGACTGACAGACTTCAGTAAGATAACACTGCCATGGGCCACCCAACGGAGCACGAGGAAGGCATCTGCTTCTTCCTGCTGCTGCTTTCCACTGTTAAAATAATTGTTGACACTGGGAATAGTGCTGAGCAGGGATAGCCCATCGTAACCCGTAGATGCCGTATCTCAAGTTGTCTTCATTGTCAGTATGATATTAGTGTATCATCACCATCTGATGCTATCACATTGATAGCAGTACGTTGTTTCATAGTTGCCTGGAATACAACCATTGAGACACAGTTTTCTTCCTAGGAAATGTTTCGTAGTCATAAACCCCATTTGGTTTAAGCAAAGCACGGGTCTCTTAAGCGTCAAGCCTTTAAAATACTGTGTTTTGTGAGTGTCATCTAGAGCCCTCAGAAATGCATCTCCTTAAAAGAGTTTCAGAGCTCTGTGAATATGTTGTAAATACGCTCCTGTCTTCAGGAAAAGGACCTGAGACTGGGAGAGCTCAACTCGGAATTGTGGTACCGTATATGTCAGCAGTAGAGTCAGAAAAAGAAAATACATTCAGATTTCCCATGGGCAAAGAAAAGCTGGGCGTTTTAAATGGTTTTCCATAGTGTGACACTACCATCCTCTGGCCCGCTAATGTAAAGTCTAGCGTATTGCAAATAAGCGGTAAGGTTGCCTAAAGAAGGTGGTTGTTGTACAAAAAGGCTAAAATTAATTCAGCTTCTAGAAGAATAAAGGCATATACCTCTACTTCAGTGACTTTGCAGTAATTGCCCTCAGCTACTGCCTGCAAAATCTTGGTTAAATCTTAACTGACATAGTCCATTGTAAAAGTATAAATTTGGGAAAGGAAGGATCTCTCTTGTCTCTAGCTGCAATAACATAGCTAATTCTAATTCAGGTTTGTTATTTCACTAAATGTATTTAGCAAAAGACTTTCTAATAGTTTGATGTCTCTGTGAGAAAAAAGAGAATGCACAAACTCTGAAGAATATAAACCCTGCGATCAGTAAGTCAAGTTGATCGAATCAGTTCTGGCATTTAGGAGGGGGGAGGTGGGGTCTTCTGCTCTCTGATACTGTAGAGGCTGCAAATGTCGATAGTGGAAGAAGAAACACTGAGAGTGCAAAACCTGAGATGTGTTTCAGGGCTGGGAATAATTGGGTTTTCTAGAGCTAGAGAAATACTGAGTTTTCCAGTCCCACCCCCCCAAATTCCCCCAACAAAAAAAGCCTGCAAAACCAACATCTGCTAAAAACCCCAAACACTGCATTTAGTGAACAAGTTTAAAGCCTCACTTAAAATTTTGCATAGTGGTCCTGTAAAATATAGTTGTTATCACACCCACCAGACTACTTAAAGCGGCAGTTTCTATCTTTATCATTTAGCCTCCAGAGAGGCTTGCTGATACCAACAGCTTTGCAACATTCCCTTGGCTTGACTGCTCCTCTAACGCGGGTCTGTGTTGCGTGTCTTGAGGCAAGAGGCGTAACGGATCAGACCGTGTCCCCGTTATCAAAGTGTCTGAAGTAGAATACTGTGATTTTCAAGGAGGACTGTAACTTGCCCCCATGTTGGCTCTTGTCTGCTGAATACAGAGCATATGATGTAAAGTTTGCTGAAAAGAAAGTTATTGGGTAATAGACTTTTCCCTGAAGGGAATAACTGGTGAACTATAGACGTGTGGATGTACTCAGTAAATAACTAAACATATCTCTGTGTCCCTGCATACAAGTTTTGGGTACTGTAAAGATCACAAAGCGAGCCTAAATAATCTAGTGTATCGTTTTGGGGATCAGCACTCCCCCCGAGGAGGTTTTGCAAGATGAAACTGGCTGCTGTTTCCATCTGCACTCCACATGCGCATGTTCTGAAGTGCCTTCTCCAGGCTTGTCTGTCCAAGTGGCAACCAGGTGTGGCTTTGAACTTCATCCCCCCCAGCCCCCCTTGCTTTTCATGTCTTATTTTTGGCACTTGCAAATCCACAGGTGGGTCAGTTAGTGATTCACATGCTGCCGGTTTCAAGTGCTGGTGTATGAGGTCGAATTCCTGCAAACAAAATACCATCTCCAGCGCTGCTGAGAGCTGTCGGTGCCCGGTACCTGTAGTGGGAGTTGATTCTGTGATGTGAGCAGGCATACACTGGTATGGGTGAGCACCTGCAAAACTGCTGTGTGCAGCATCCCTAGCAAAAAGCAGTAAAATAACTGAGTGGCCAGAGCCTCTGCTGTTAGACACAGATGAGCTATAGGTTGTATTGGATTCCGAATCTGATTTATACTTGCAATTTAAAATAACTTTGCCACAGCTGCTTTTTTCTTCTCTTTTTTTTTTTTTTTCTTTTTTTTTTTTTCCTAACTCTCAGAGGGCTACATAGGAGAACAGAGATTCTTTTTACAGAAGTTGGCATCACCCTTTTTTTACTGCATTCTACGTGATTTTTCACAACAACCATAGTGCTAGTTCCCAGCTGACTTTCACATGAACTGGACAGAAGCAGGAAGAAATTCTGTCTCTGGCATTTACAGCTGATTTCTCAGCATGGGAAAATGGGAGAGCGTGCAGGCATGAACACAGGCAGTATTTCTTGAGATGGGTTTGAACAGCAGCAGCATCTGATGAAGTGGGAAAATGAGCTTTTCAGTTCCAAAGGTTTCATATTTTCTAGGGCAAGGCAGGAAGTGTTCCCTTCCAGAAGGAAAGGCGATCGAAGGGAGGCTGATGAAGTGCTATGCATGCTGACAGAGGAATAAAAGGCAAATAATAGTTCTAGGAAATATTATAGACCCAAAAGTGTATCTTTGTGGATTCTTTAGTGGTAGGGGTGGTTTGCTGGTTTTGATGCTATTAAAATGCAATAGATGACCATGTCAAAACCAGTTGTAATCTGAAAGGACAATTGTGTCTTCCCCTCATTGTTTCTTCCTGTGTGTAGTTTTGTGATATAGATGGATTTTGAGGTTTTTAAGCAAAGACGCCGCGTGCGTGAAGCGTTTGCCATATTGCAGTAGCTATCAGTAATAAATACAGTATTGCTAGAAATCTTTGTGAACTGGATGTTTCTTTGCCTATCCAGCATCCTCCCACTACTCCTTTGTCCTGTGAATTCCACAAAGCTTGAAATGAAGTTGAATGCTGTTACTTAGCATTTCATTTACTGGGTGCTGAGGTTGCTTGGTCTGTAGTTAACGCAGGTCTTTGGGCAGCTCTCTTTCAAAGCAAGATGACTTTAAAAGGGCTTTCACATTTCTTATTTTTTGTGCATGGTAAGAGTTTAAAGCTCTCTCAGCTTTAGGAGTGCCTGAAGAGACTCACAGAGCCAGCACGGCCAGTGCTGTGGGGCAGGCAGCTGGGAAGGGGCCCGGGTCCCATAGCCCGCAGAGGAGCCTGGGGCAGAGTGGGAGCTGGCATCTTGCTTTTCGTGTGCTTTTTGGATTTTGTTCGTTGTGATCGCAATGCCACAGGTAGCAGCAGCAGTCTTCCCTGAGCTTCAGCGGGGGTGAGTCAGGTCCAGGGTGATTGGCTCTGCCAGTGCTAACTGCACCGTAGGAAGAAGCAACTCTGCACCCAGGGTCCAAGCAGGATGGGTTGCAAGTGTTGGATGTCCTACATCAGGGTGCTAATAAGTAAGAGTGGATCAGTCTCTCAGGTTCTGAATTTGTCAGCCACCTGCTGAGAGAGAAGCAGTCGGTGAGGAGAGCCTTGCCCGGAGGTCCTCCCTGCTCAGTGGTAGAGGCAAGGTGAGGCATCAAGTTCAGTCTCTGATTTTCTTTCAGATGTTGTACCTTTTGGCTGCCTTGTGAACTCCCAGTCTTCATCTGCTTTCTGTGTGCTCTTTTACTACCTTTTTGCCTGGCTTTCTACCTCTCCCTAGGTCCTCTGGTCCTTTCCACCCTGCTCCTTGACCACCTCACATCGTCATGCTTGTTTTCATGCTTCTTTCAATTAATTAATTTCTCATAATCTTGTTACTCTCATACTCCTACACATCTCTCTTTGCTTTACCAAGACCAAGCTGTTTTAAGAATAATAAGTTATAAACAAAGCCCAATGAACAGTCAGTCTTTTGCATCTTTCACAATGCAGATTTCCCGTAACTGCAGTGCATTTAAAATGCAGGCAGAGGTATTCTAAACTACATGTTCTGCATTTGAAGCATGTAGCTTATATCACCGCAGGTGAGAAAAATGATTTATTTTTTCATTTATCTGGATGATAAATATAATCCCTGTCTTATCTGGGAGCATTCAGAGGCCACCAGCAGCGTGGTGGTGACAGCTAGCGCTGTCTCCTAACCTGCGCTCCTCTGCCGTGTTAAGGAAGACTTGATTATACTTACACTTTCATTGAAATGAAATGGAGTTACTTGAGATTTTACTGTTTCTAATTTATGGATGCAATAGAAAGGTTTCTGGGGAAAGGTCTCTCCATGTATGTGCAGAACTCCACTGAAGTCCTCTTTTGATAGTGCTCATACACGCACACGGTTTTCTCTAACCATAGGGAGGAAAATGAAAACAAGTTAATGTTGCTGAATGTAGCCTAAGGGCAACAGGATGCTTCTCCGAGTAATTACTGAAGCTGGATTGTGGCCAGGACTCCAAGGCAATAGACTACTGAAGCCCCAAATTATATGGTTTCTTTAATGATCAGGAGATTTTGGGTTTGTGTTTTATCTTAGAGGTGAGTGTTAGAAATAGGTGCAGTCATCTGTCAGACGATCCAGCTTAGAAGAACGCTTGCATTCCCAGCCCGCAAGGCATCCTTGCAGCTGGAGGGTTTTCCTGGACATTTAAAAAAAGAAACAAGACGCACCTGTCAGTACCATATGAAAAGCCTTCAGTTTCTTCAATCTCAGAATTGTCTTAAACTGTCCGTTAGGGAATAGCTGGTAAAAATAATTGTACTTCCCCCCCAATATACACTAAAGGGTTGCACAAACTACAGTGCAAAGTTGATTTACATTGATTCAAGTTGCTTGTGAACCTCTTGCATTACTTGAACACAGAGGTGAAAATGTTCTATTAAGTATGTGTTCCCACAGTGTTTCCTTTGGGGTGACCTTTTCTTTTACTACCAAAATGTTTCACCGATGCATATTTCAAATGTACATCAACTTGCTGTCAAAGGCTGTGCTGAGGAGGAGCAAAAGATTTTGCAAAAGTACATATTTATACATCTTACATCTTGCAGCTGTGGGAATTTATTGTATATCCTGTATTTTACTTTTTCTTCTTGCATTTTATAGTCTTATTTGGATGAAGAAAGCAGGAGAAATGCAGTGTGTGTGTATATATATATGTATAAACATGGAGAGAGAGACATAAAAGTGTTCAGTGGAAATCTGATTTTAGCTCCTTCTCTCTGCAGTGGAGTTACCTGTTTACAGACCAACCTTTGCATTGCCTTGTCTTCAGAAACAGTAAGACCAGTCCTATATTAGATCAAACCTTAAGCTTTCAAATAAACTTTTTCAAGTCATCAATATCTTTCTATTTTTTTTTTATCTTCTGTATGTAGTAGGGGTGCTGTTTATTCTTCAGAAAGCAGATAGTTCTCAGTCTGAAGACTTGACTTGCCTTTGCTTTTTGTTCAGAAGGTTTTGCTGACTTGCAGTCTCAGAATGCTGATGTATTAGTAATTTTATTTTCGTCTGCAAGGTAAAATTCTTCCGTAACATAACAAGTACCTGGCAATTAACTTCTCTGTGACATAAATTTTCCATGTTTGAAGGTTATCTCTTTGCAAATTTTAGGCCTGGCTATGACTTAACTAAATTGATACAGCAAAGGCCTTGATTCGGTGGGGAATGGGATATTTCCCAGCTTCTTCATATGATAAAAGCCATGAGAAATGGCTTTATCAGCTGCTTCAAGCATAAATACTACAACAGTATATGTGTGTTTTGGTTTTGCCTGTGTTTCATTTGATTGCTTGCTTTTATTATGCCACGATACCAATGGCTAATTCTCTATCTACTGAAAAGAAAAACAGCAAAGGGAAGAATTTGCTATTCTATAGCAAAGCCAAATCCTACATGCCTGGGTTTGAGGAGCACACAGCAACCCCATCATAATAAGGGACTATCCATTTACTTCTAGAAATGCAGTTATATCTTTTATGTTGCCACCGCATCTGCCTAAGAATCCCAGACCTTGAGGCTGTCCTTCAGCTCCCCACCACACTCTCCACTGAACGCCTGTACTGTTTGAACTCGGCTCCGCTCCTTCATCTCGAGCTGTGTTTGCCATGACTAGCACAAGTGATGAAGAATGAAAAATGAGATGATAAAGGTTATTTTTAGCAGGCAGAGCATCTGCAAGCCGGGGGCTACGTGACGGGGAGAGGCCGCAGGTACACTGGAGTGACGCTGGGGGTGTGGTAGTGGTGAGGACTGACACCTGTCTGTGTTGGGGACCTGGCACTGTGCTCCTTTGACATTCTGTCTTTGATGCCTGTCGCTGCCCTAGGGTTAGCCTGCCCTCCTCCCCTCCTCCCCCTCTTCTGATTTTGTTTAAAACCAGTTTTACCTCCAGAGTTTGGATATAGGACCTGAACTGCAGGGGAAGAGCTGCAGTTGGGCCATCTGTTGATCTCTCACACTTAAGAATTTAGTGTAATCATGTGGCATTGAGAAGTGGCACTGTGACAGTTGACAGTCACAGTAGAGCCTTTTTGGGTTATGTTTATACTGGATGTGCTCCAGTTGGGAGCTGACCGCAAGTCATCCAGTGCTTACAGCCCTGGTTTATGTGGGCTGTTTTAGGGCTGGATTTACGCATCTGAATGGAGGACAAAGGACCTCTTTTCCTTCTGCAGCGCTGTTAGGACTCGATGTGGACTTGTGTAGAGAGAGAGGTTTCCCAGTTCAGGTGTAGAGAGGATGTGATCTAGAAGACCAGAAGAAACTTTCTGGGGGAAATGAGGGCAGGACTGGAACAGATTATGCTGCTTGAGGGTGGTAATTTGTAGGGAAAATTATATGAAAATGAGAAATCAGAGATACGGGGTGGAGGGGGAAAGGACAGAGAACCAACAACAGGTAGGAGGAGATGGGGACAGGCAAAAAGGTAAGAGTATAGAAGGAATGACACTTGCCAGGTATAGACAGGATACATTGTCATGGCAGTACTGTTGTCCAGGTCTGAAAGAGGATGTGGTTTTCCTGGGTCTCACTGCTGCTGAGCTCCCAAGTAACTACAAATCTCATGTTGGAGAGGGCTTTCTCTTTCTGGTGCTGGTCCACCATGGGAATGACACCCTATGACTAATTTCAGTTGCTTTGGTAGCCCCAAAGGCAGATCAGCAAGTTGCCACCGTGCCAGCGAACCTTAACAGCATAACAGGATGCCCAGCGAGGACATGTCTAGGTTTGTGGTTTGTTACTGGAAATATAAAAGATTAAATGCGGACACTCCCCTGGGAGGGCACTTCTAGGCTTGCATGTGAAACGTATCTCAGTTGCCAGAATGACCTGTAAACATGCAGTTTGCTTCCCCTTTCTACTACAGTAGAGTTTTTGCTGCCAGTTCTCTGCCCCATCAGTAAGCAGATGGACTTGCTCAGGACCACAGTGGGGTACTGCACCACAGCTTTGCTCCTGCTGCTGCCTCTCTGAGCTGGTCCCAGCATCGGAAGCTGGAAAACATGCAGCAAACGAGGGAATTGCAGGATGGCAGAGGAGTGTTTTGGCAGTTTAGGGTGTCAGAGACAGCCTTGAAGGATGAGTTGCACAGGATTCAAAGTGACAAGCATTCAAGTGCTTATGGATTTAGTGTTTAGCTAGTAATGCTAAATGCAGAGCTGAGGTGGACATCTGTTAGGCTATTGCTGCTCACAGGCTGAGCTGCTTCTTAAGAATCTGACTGGAGTGAACAAAAAAATAAAAAAGGAAAAAATGCCTTCAAGCCATGGAAAGTCGGCTTAGGCAATCAATAACAAACCTTCTTTGAAGTTTCTAAAACCATGGAGGTTAATTTCCTAATGGAAGGGAATTTCTGTACCATTTGTGTCATTATTGAGTATTGAAAGATAAAGAGAAAACTTTTTATCCTTTGATCAAAGTTTCCTTGTGCTGTGGGTGGGAATGCAAGTCTGTTATGCTGTCAGGCCTCCAAAACCTCTCTGGGCAACCTGTTCCAGTGTCTGACCTGTCTTGCAGTGAAAAAGTTGTCTTATCTTCAGATGTTGTTTCCTGTGTTTCAGAAGGTGCCCACTGCCTCTTGTCCTGCCAGTGAGCACCAGTGAGAAGAGTTGGTGCTACCAGCTGAGCTGTAGTTGCTTACTGGCAGGGTTGTGCTACACACACACTGCAGGTTTCAGCACACTGAATTAAATCAATGTTGTTGTTTTCTCTTTTAGTGGTAATTAAAATTCAGTCTTGTCACGTTTAACCCCCTCCAAGCCAGGGTGTTCTTACACCATTTTGGCAGATTTCCATATTGTCAAACAGGTTGCGAGATTCCAAAGGCAGTTAAGGAATTTTTGGACTCTGTGAAGAAACACCTGTCTGATGCTCATTTCATCTTTTTTACTTAAAAGTTGCTTAATTAATTTGGAAAAAAAAAAAGTATAGTGATGTTAATATCCAGAATGCTGATTTGAAATGAGTCCTGTCTCTCTCACTGTCATGGGTGCTTTTCTGTTGAAATGGTGGCTTTTCGAGTTGTTTTTTAACTCAGAGTTGGTGGTAGGTGCAGGTAAAACACCTTTGTACTGACACAGAGGAACACACCCTCTGCAAATGAGCCCTTGTGGTTTGGTTTGTTGGGTTTTTTTCTTGGTTATTTTTTGGGGGGGAACTCATTCACAAGCAAAATGATGTATCACGCAGCGTATGAGGATCATGACACAGAGGCTGGTGGGCTGCACTCTGTGAGGTGCTGGCACTTTGGTCTCCCTTCAGCAGAGCGCTTTATTTTGTGCCGGGCTGGCTGTAAGTAGCATACACTGCCATGCTTTGCTAGAGAGGGGCTGGCACGCTCAGCACCCTGCTGTATCAAGCCCAAAGAAAGTCTTGCATATTAGAGGGGAAAAAACCTGCACTGTACTCTAAAAATACTGCCTTTTAGGAGGTCATACTTCCTTTCTCTGTTCTCTTTCAGGTCTCTCTAGCACCTGATATTATTCAGTGGTGGCAGATAGAGAGGTTTGCTGGACAAGTGCAGTGCTTTTATAGACAGGAATTCTACAATTTCAGATCTCTCAAAGCTTTTTCCCTTCACTGCGCTTATCTGGGGGGAGAGAGAATCTAAATGTACGAGGGCAGAAATAATTTCCCTTTTCTTCAACAATTGCACCCATGATGTCAGCTGCCACCAGTAATGTAGAGTGATAAATTGACATTGAACTTGAACAGAATTCATGGCGTGCTGGAGACAATAAGAACCTCTGAGGATATAATTATTTTGCTGCCAGGAGCTCATGCATCTCAAATTGGTCGGTGCGGGGACTTTAGAGTAGCCTGTCTGCCTATTGACTGGAGTTGAGAGCTGGCACTGCCGGCTCTGTGCTACTGCAAGAACTCGGGCATTGTGGTTTGCTCATAGCATGTCAGAAAAAAGAAAAGAGTCACAGAGGTCTGATGTTGACCACTTTTGCTCGCTTGCAGGGAAGGACAATAGGTATTGAAAACAAAGTTCAGTAATAAGCTTTTTTCCTGTGAATATAGGGCTTTGGTACTCCCATAGTGGTGCTTACTGCAGACACTCGAGTGTAGCATGAGTTCTAGTGATTGGGAGGTCACTCGCACATTGCTGGAGCTAGAATTTAATTTACTATTCATGTGCTGGGTTGGTTTGGGGAGGGCAGAGTTCCTCTCATCATGTGACCGTTGTTACTGCTTGAAGTCACAATAATTACTTTTTCCATGAAAATAATTAGTCTGCATCATACACAACACTCTTCTTCTGCTAGTGTGGTTTTTGTTGTTGTTGTTTTGGGGATGGCAGTTAAAACTCAAAAGCTTGATCAGGCTGTTCTCTTGCACCCACTGAAGTCAGTTTGAACGTTGAGAGTGTTACATGATGACCTATAATTAAGCTCTTGCATTATAATACAACATAAATGACAATCTGGCACTCAGCTCCTGTTCACCTTCCGTGAGAGTTGGGCACCTTGATGCTTTTTCTGCCTTTGGATATTTCGCCCTGTATCCAAAGGTCATGTTCTTGCAGAGAAAAGAATCCTTCACCTTCATTTTTCTTCTCCTAAAAATACCGGTGTCTGTGAGGGAACGGAAGAAAAGATAACCTGCCAGAGTTTGTAGCTTTCTTATGTTTGTAGCTCTGATGAGTTTTGATACGGTGAGGAACTGTTAATTTGTGTTGTTTCGGAAGGGTGTGAATTAGTGTATTTAATCCCTGTCGAAATTGCAAAACCCAACCATATATGAGCTTACGTTTTATTCTGATCTGCTCTTGTACTTTGTCTCACAGAGCATGGATCCTTGGATTCCTCCGTCTCTCGCTGTAGCCGTGCCTCTTGGCTCTCAGCCCCTGATTTGGGCCACGTCTACAAAACTCAGAAATGTGGGATATGCAAAGTAAAGTTCTCATACGTGAAAATAAACATTGTGGCATCATGCCGGCGGCGGTGATAACCTTTCATAGAAGCGGTTTTACACTTCGCTATTTTTCATGTGTGTAATTTGCAACAGTGAAGTTGTCAACCCTTAAGTGTAGTGTGAAATAACAGTTTGGACAATAAAGCTGATGTCATCTACTGAAATGGGCTGCAAGCTAGGTCTGAACCACCAAAGGAAGGGTTGTCTCCTCTGCTGACATCTATTACTTCCATCTCCATAGTTCTTTGGTGATGCATCTCTGGCTGTATCGGTCTATCTGGCTGCATTGGTTATGCTGTTGCACTGTATCGGGCTGATTTTTTGGTCTTATTTAAGCATGTAATTATGTTAAATGAAGTATAGTCAATATGTTCTGTGGTGGTGCTCATCAGGAGAATTCATGGCAATCTCTGGAGCACTGATGACAAAGACGAGTCTCACAGTAAGACCTGCACCAGGAGACTGCCGTATATTTAATCTCTGAGGAGTTCCTTGCTTCGTTGGGTGCTTTCAGTCCTGGGTTCAGTATCCTTCTAGCCTTCCTGCATGGCACTGAGGTCCTTAAATATGGAGGAAATGTTTCAAAGTTTGTTACCTATATGACAGTAAATGGTATAGGTAAATTAAATAGTAAAATTTAAGTTTAGAGTACCCCACGTGCAGCGCATTGGTTTGGCTGGCTGCTACTGAGGCAACACGGGCTGGCTTGTCGGGACTGATGTGACGTGGAATCTGATGTGGAGACTTTGAGGCATGAATGTAAAAGTTATAAAGTGTGAGATCCCTTCACCCGGCAGAAGGCACCCTTTACTGCTCTTTTTAGCAGAGGTTTGGCCAGTTACCTTGGGGGAAGAAGGTTTCAATGCCACTTGTGCTGTAGGGCAGCACTTCCTCTGTGGCTAGAAAGTTTCAGTAACCTGTTTGCCCTAGGTATTCTTTCAGTTGAATCTACAGTTCACTTAAAAATCTTAATTGCTGAAAAACTAAATGTTAAATGCAAAATAATAATCTTTCTTGGGAAGCTCCAGTCACTGTTGGAGCAAAGGGGTTTGTCTTCGGACAGAAACTTACTGAAATAGTTATTCCAGAATGAATATTCTGATACAATTATTCCAGGGGAAAAAAAAAAAAAAAAGATAAAAAAATCTTTCTAGAGTCTTTCATTACTTTGCAAGGAAAGCAGAATTAGAGCTTTGGTTATTAATTAATAACAGGGGGATTGATTTCAGAAAAGTAACAGTATTCCAAAATAATTACTGCAGATCAGATATTCCACTAAACTGTGAAACAAATTGCCAAGTACTAAAGCTTTCTACTGCTGTTACAAATAATTCAATCTCCTAGTACTGTTTGTAGGTCTGTGCAATATGTAGTGACTTGATTTGTCTGTGCAAACACCCCGGTGTGAATTCAGAATTAGACAGTTTTAGTCACAAGATGATAATAAGCAAAAAGAAAATAAGGGCTTGAGCATTATTCTTTAGGTAACTTGGACAGTCTAAGTAAGCAGCGGTTGTAACCACTCTCTTTTCCTTTGGCAGTATCCCATGTAATGGCAAAGCCACATCACGGGCCATTGCTAGCCCTTAGCTCCTGTTCACTTCCGCTGTAGGAAGGCTTTGTCTCGTTCCCTGCGCATACTCTTTAATGAGTATCTGAATAATGAATATAATATAATAATACCCGTTTATGCTAAAAACAAATAAGGAGAATGCAAGTAGTGCTCGTTACAGAAATAAAAAACTCCCAATCTGTTAGTTTTTCCTTTTCTGCCCTGTAATAAATGTCTGGGATGCAAGGCACTAACTGCGCTGATGCTGATAGGAAATGGTTAGTTGTCTGTCTCTGGTTCTCTGTTCTTTAGACTGCTGGAGATTAAATTTCTCTGCAGTCTCACTGGTGACAGCGATATAAAGAGTTTCTGCACGTGCCGTTGTAGGAACCCATACTTGTGTGCCGTGGCCGCTGGGCATCTGAGGGAGTGGGCTGGCAGTGCCGTGTGAAGGATTCATCTCGCCTCTGTAGGGGAGAGAGAGCACGTGCTAATATTAAGGTCCTTTTTCTGTATCAATAAAGAGCCATCAGAGACACAAATAATCAAATAAAGAAATGAAAATGCGCCCGTAGCTAGTCCCTGAGATACGGATGTGAGATGGAAATCTGGACTGGTTTTGTGTTGTGACTGAATTCCAGTTGGTCAGAAATATTTTTTTACAAGAATCCAGGTACTGTGATTATTACACAGGCCACCCAGTTATCTGAGAGACACCTCTTTCTGGCTTTTCCAAATCTCCTTAAGCAGTCCTTCTTTACCTGCAGCAACCTGACCTCATCCTATTCCTGAATGAAGTCAGCCTCATCTTTTCCCTGCATTTGCTCTCATTTTACTAGGAGCAGTTTTTGATTAGCTACTTGCAGAAAGAGTTTGTTGAAATCAGCTTCTGCTTTGAGAGACTGCTTATGACCAGCAGTTCTCAGACTTTGGTTTGGAATGTAATTTCTTTTGGCCGATGTATGTAACTTCTGTTGAGGGACATGGTTTAGAGGTGAACTTTGTAGAGTAGGGTTAACGGTTGGACTTGATGATCCCAAGGGTCTTTCCCGACATGAATGATTCTATGATTAGGTGTGTTTTGGCAATGCAGCATGCATTGATGGTGCCATGAGGTGAAACTACCCATTTTACTTGCACCAGGTAATGCTGTATTTGAGTCTCTGCAGTGTGTCAGGCATCATTCAGCATAATAGGCTTGGGTTCAGGCCCTGATATGTCCTTACAACAAACAGCAGCAGTGTAACAACACCAGTTTTTACCCCACTTTGGGTTTATAGCGGTTCTTTTGCAAAGATTTGTTCCTCTGTGATGGAGAAAAGTCATTTCCACCGTAATGCCATTTGAGTGCTTTTTCATAGAGGCATGCAGGTGAAGTTTAACACTAAGGTTGTTCCCACTTCCCAGCTAGGGATTTTGAAGCCCCCTTCATCCTTTTAATCTCTTCTGGGCAGAAGTTTCTGTTTGAGATACCAGTAGAGATAGCTAATTGTCTGGGAAAGAGAAATAAGGCTGGAGGCAAACCAAGTGTCAGGGAGCTGAAGGTTTGATGTCAACCCTTGATGTCACAGTCTTCAGTGTAAAGACCTTCATAAAATCCAGGAAAAATAGCAACAGAAGGTAAGAGTAAGAAAAAAGAATGTGGTGGCTGCTAAATAACTTGCATGGGAAAGGGCAGGGATAGCACTGGATTGGGATTAGTTCAGGATGTTAGTGATGAAGACTTAATCATCGTAACAAAACCAAAAGACAGTGTATTGTTTTGATCTTGTAAGATAAACCGCCTAGATGGACGTACATCACAATCAGGTAGCGTGGGTCAGTTTTAGTCCTGGAGCTGTGGGCCTCCAATACTTTATATTGTGATTGACAAGCATCAGCTATTGTCGGTTTTTGTACAGCCTTTGTTATCACTGAACTGATTACTGTCGATAATTTTTTGGCGCAGCTACTGCTTTAAGGAATGAGAGTGCTACTTCTACATTTCATTACAGGGAGAGTGTTATAATAAATGAAGCCTTCCGTGGTTTTGGAGGAGCTGGACTGGCCTCATGGCTTCTTGGGTAGCAACTGTAATTTACAACATGGAGAGAGCAAGAGGCTTGTGCTGCCAGTTCAGAAGGACCTACGCGTCAGTTTTGGTAGCAGGAGCCTGATACTGTGTTTTCACATAATTAGTGTGGGTAGCAACAGTATAAACTCGAGATGAGTTTTTATGTATCCTGGGGTAGGGAGTTTTTATTCTTACCTTCCCTTAGATATAATGCAGCTCAATTCTAGAGCAATGTTAAGCTATCTGACAGCATAGATGAATATTATCTCTGGGTCACTGTTCAGGAGATAATGGTGGTTTTACCTATATTTAAGATGGAGCAGACCAGCAGGTGGTATATGCATATCCACTGCTTTATTGCCGTGTCAGCGCTTAATAGCCACTCTCGGTGGCCCAGACAGCATATCATCTCTAGAATATTAAGTGTTGTAGTTAATGCTGCCAATCAGGGCTACAGCAGACAGATGCCTATGTTGTTAAGTTGTCCGCTGACGCTCACCTGAAGCCCTTACGCTGTTTGAATGTCCCGTGATGTGCATTTGAGCTGACATGCAAGGAACGCGGATTTGGATGTTGTTTAGGAGAGCAGTCAGTGTGCATGTAGGCTGTGTGCCGCAGGCAATTTACGTCCCCAACTTCACTACAACCGATCTTTCCTCTCAGGCCAGTAGGTATCTTGAGCACAGCATAGTTTTCTACCTTTATGTCATCCTTTTGTTAAGCAAAGTTTGTCTCTACTGCTATCAGTAACAGTATTTATTAGTGAGCTTTTCTTGCTCTGAGGATTTATTTATTTGGAGTTAAAATGATTTTCTGTATTTTCATTCCATTTTCTACCTTGTCAGTCAAGCCTGAGATTGTATTTTCACTTAGCTTTCTCTTGTTGTAGAGCCATATTTTCGTTAGAGACCTGTTAATTGAACGCGGGTATCACACTAGCACATGACATAGGTATAGACTCAGGCACAGCTGCTGTTACCGTTTGTTCCTGTAGACAGTGACATTTGTTTAACTAGTCATTGCAACCTGCACGAATCTGGGTTAGATCTATTATGGCTATGTGCCATTTTAAAAAAAGTGTGTTTTAACAGTTTTCTCTCCTTTGGGTCATTGTAGTCTAGTTAAGAATTTATCTGAGAATAGAAGTCTGTAGCAACCACCGATTTTACAGAAACAGGATGATTGCGTGTGTTGCGATTCACATCTGTTTAGATATTCAGATATTTAAAATATTTAATGATATTTGTGATCATATTATCTGCATTCCCTTGTTAATATAAAGCATTACTAGACCTGAAATACTTCAAGTATATACTTAACTCCCAAGCTGTGAAGAGGAGCCTTTAGCTGCGTGCTAGCTCAGAGCTGGAGTGATTTGGCAAAGTCGTGCTATTAGCTGTCATCCCAACTTCAAGTGAAGACATGCCGTCCTGCTGTACAGCAGCCTTACGTTTTCCCCAGCTTTTCTCTTGTGGTCTTTCTCCTCCACTGCTTCCATTTTCTGCAGTCAGTCTGATTGTGGGACTGTGGAGTCCCAACAGGAATGTTGTGCTGCAAATGCAGTAGGATGTGGACTGTCTTCTCCTTCCAGTGAATGGTGATACTGAAGGCAAAAGCTTCATCCTACTGGTTATTCTTCAGTTTTTCATCCTTTTATGTGGGGCGGACTTGGAGGTCTTTAAATAGCTCAGTCCTGTTAAACTTACAGTGAAAGTGCTTGCGGTGGCCAGAACCTCAGCCGAGGCCTGAGTGCACCAGGACATAAAAATCTTCAAAAGGCACTGACCACCTGTAACGAGTAAATCCTGAGGTCTGGCTCCTGCTTACTTTTCCTTTACACAATCCTTGCATAGGAAATGTCTCCATTGTTGCAGTGTTTTTGGGTTTCTCGTTTGTTTTTTTGGGTTTTTTTTGTTTGTTTTGCTTTTTGTTTTGTTTTAATAGGAGCACGGACTGATTAAACTCAGCAACATCCTCAGGATTTGAGAAATCTTGACCCAGAGGTTTTTTCTTTCTCCTACCCTGTTTCATGTAGCCTGTAAAGGCAAACTGGGTTTTTTTTGCTTGTTGTTAAAATTACCCCTTTGCGTTGAAAAGGTTTTTTAGTAATGCAGAGTGCTGTAGACTGACACTTGTCAAGGCAGGCCCAAACCCAGAAACAAAATCCTGGGATTTTGTAGCAGGCACTACTTGCAACAGGCTGAGCTCTGCCCACTAGCTACTTTTATTAGCTCTCTTGCTAACACAAGGGCAGCTGAAGATGAAGCATTTATGGAACATCACCTCCTTTGAATGGACAGCTGCTTCACACCCACACTAACTGAAAAGTTCACCAACTTGTTGAGGAGAGACGGACAAAGGTCTGAAATACATTGTAAGTGAAAGAGCACTCAAGTGCCAACCTAGTTAAATTACAGGAATTTGCTCTAATTATTGCATCTGTAATTAATACAGCTGCACTGGTGTCGTAATCGGCATCTTTTTCAACCGTGACTTGTGCTGTGGAAGCAAAAATACTCTGTAGTAGAATTTTGTTTATATTGGATGCTTTGATTCAACAGTTGAGAGGGTTTCTTTTAGCTGCTGATAGGAAGCTCTAATAGGAAGGAATCCAAAAGCCCTTTAAGCATCTTAATTTAAGCAATGTTACTGGTTCAGTCTCCTTCAATAGAAGCCCAGTTTTGATGCTTTCCTAGGTTGAGCATTTGGGTAGGTAAGCAGCGTACCTGCTGCGTGCGATCAGGAGGTGATCAGTAGACTGAACATCTGCTGCAAATCTTTCACCGTACCGAGGTGGCCAGAAAGGAGGTGGGGCTCGCTTGCCATGTACAGTGTACGTGGATTTGGGGATAAATTTGCTGGTTCTTTGCACTGTGCTAGATTTGACGGATGGCCACTTAACACCTGTCCTGACCCTGTTTTGTGGTGTCACTGTGCCTGCTTTTTGGTACTCTCTAGGGTCCTACAGTGAATCACATGCCAAAATAAGCAAATGAGTGGAAGAATTGAAAGTCAGAATGCCCTACTACAAACCCCGAGGGTTTCAGGTTAGACCATCTGTAATGTAATACTTTTCTGTCCATGTTCTTTGTCTTTTCCTGAGGCACCTGAGCACCAGATGTAGCATGCACGCCTTTTATCTCTGCACCACTTGTGATAACATGGCATTACACTCTTACCAATTAAAAAAAAAATAAAAATAGCCTTTTTGCTTTGTACTTGCACTTGTCTGGAGTTTTCAGTTTTGCCAGGTTCAGTCTGATTGTTAGCAGAAAAAGCATTTCTTACTCGTTCTGATTTAGAAATGGTGTATTTCAACAGGATTAGTATCACAGACTAATCAAGGACAGTTTAATGTACTAACTCTGCCTTGGGGTGGAGGTGCCTCCCACTCTTCCCAGCCCCAGGGGACACCCCAGCCCTCACTGTACTCAGGGAGAAACTGCTGCTCCTTTCTCTGATACCTCTCTCTCCTAACAAAAAACTTACTTGTAAACCAGATTTCGAGGCACCACTTTTGAAGTGTTTGAGGTATTTGGCCTCAAAAAATATTTTTCTATTTAGACCATATCTATTGCTGAAGGAATTAGAAAACTTACTGTTGTGGGGGTGCTTCTGATTTAGTGTTTGGTCAAACATATATGGATGTCAGTAGTATCTGAAAGAGGAATGTCATACTCTGCTGCCATAAATTTGAAAATAAGGAACTCTGTCATATAACTTGACAAAAAGTATTGACATACAATTTATAATTACCTTCTTTTTTCTGTTGTTGACAGTGTAAGCACTCACATGAGCCACGTTTTTGCAATCCAAGGAGAAAATGGAATTAGAAAGCTGCCACAGATGCTCAGCTTCCTTGCTTGCTGTAATGAAATAGTTTGTGCTCGTTTGTCTTGGAGAGGATCTATCAGACTACGGTTTAAAGTGATTTTCTGGATGTTGTAGTAAAATGGCCAAAGCAGATTAAAGGATATTGTAGAGAGAGCGGTGTCATGAAAAATTCCATTTCTTACTTTCTGATGAATTGTTATTCATCGCAGGAGTCATCTAGCGTCTGCAGGTATATTCTTGCTCATCTTGCATATATCTTTTAGATTGGCCTAAGGTTCTAACTTGAAAACACAGGATTTTCAGTTTTTTTCCCAGTGGCATTAGTCCATGCATTATTTCTGGTCAAGTAACACAATAATGATGTGGCTTGTTCTTCCGTGAAAACTTGTAGAACTGCACCGAACATCTGCACATAATGAATCCATTCATGCAGAGAAAGCGAAGCGACTTACTTACCACACAGCGTTTGCAAGAATTCCTCCTTTTCTACAGCAACTTCAGAATTTTGCTGCCACTGAGAGCAAAACCCCATGTCCTGTTCATCTAAAAAGCAAGGACATAGATAGTTAGAAAATACCCATCTTGATATTTAGATAAACAGGGAAATGTTTGCATAGTGAAATGAAAGAAGGGCAAATGTTCTTTGCTATTATTACTTGCTGAATTCCTGAAGTGGCTACAAAGCACTGAACAGTGCCAGTACATCCTGGAGGACACAGCACATATGACTCGGGTCAAGGTGAAGACATCTACATTGAGTGTTGCAGTGTGTACTGGGTGACAAAGCTTCCAGTCAGTGTGGGTAGTAAAGCCCAGAGAGCAGTGCTTCAGCTGTTTAACAGTCTGGGCTCAGTCCAGTTTCCCGAACACAGATGTAGAGTGGTATTTAAGCCACGCTAGAGAATCTTGAACATTGTCATGGGTGGGCAGGTGCCATAGAGGCTTGCAGGAGACCTGCTTCATGCCCTTTTTTGAGAGGCAGCTGAGAGCTAGGATGGGTATTCTACTGAATAGACAGCTATGTGTAGTAACTTGTCTATATCCTATGTTTATGACAAGTGGATGGTACCCTAGATGTTGACTTAAATTGAATCATTCTCTGGGCTTCACTGATTATATTGACTAGATCTTCATCAATTATAATGGTAGTGTAGACATCTAGTACCTCTGTAGACACCTAAATGGAAGTGCCTTATTTCCTGTACAACTTCTGTTCTACAGAGCAATGTGCAGAGTGGGAAAGGTCAAGATGGATACATTTACAGTGCCACTGGTTTAATATTTTAATTTATACATGGTAGAAGAGGGTCTTAACAGATTTAAAGTTGAGAAGAGAGAGTAGTGGCTACTGAAATCAGTGGAAGAGGGACTTCATGGATAGAAATGAATCTTCCAGGGAGAAATAGGGCAGTGTTTGGATGCAGCCTCAATGTGGTTGACCCAAGAGAGTGAGAACGTGATGATTTCCTGCATACTGACCGAGGGATGTTAAAAGTGACAAGGGTGTAGTTAACTCTGTGGATGCAACTTCTGGATAGGAACAGATTAAACTAGAAGGACAAGGAAACAAAACCTGCCTTTCAGGGTGAATCCTTTCCATTTTGATGATTTCCTGGTTTGAATAGCTTTCATGGAGTTCCTCAGTGCTTTAGGGAAATCCTCTGTGTTGACATGACCTCTGATGCTCACCCAGCTACCTCCTTCCTTCCTTCCTGTGTGTCTTTTACGTCTGCCTGTCCTGTGGTCTGGAAGGCGTCCCCCAGGTTAGCATGGCCCGTTGCTTTTGGGGAAGGAACAGCTTCCCTCTCCCACCAGTGACTTCCCCTCCTACATCATGTTGCAGCTGGGAGCAGGCAGACAGAGGCCCTCCCTTCCTGCAGCCCACTTGCACAGAACAGAATAGCTTTATAACATACTCCCACAGGAAACCAAATAAATACAACGGATACCATTCCCCAGATTTAATAGAGGTAAAGAAGGAAACAGAGGAAGCAACAGAGAAGTCATGAAGCTTTATAGAGGAATGTATCAGGAATCATTAGACAAGACCCTGTCACTGAAGTAGTAGGAGGAGATGGTGTGAATCGGGATGTTGTGTGGAACGGGAACTGTTGCAAGTTATAAGGGGGCTGAGGAGGATTAAGGTTAAGACAGAGCCTTGTATTTGAAGGAATTTCTGGAGACTTCAGTGAAAGCAAAATCAGTAAAAAGGACAGCTGTGAAAATGCTGGGAACAGCAGATAAAATGACAGGACTGAAATGTAGCTTTTCAGTATTGAGTTTACTTTACAAATGATGGGAAGCGGGAATATGAGAAGCAACTAAGAAGGTAGATTAGGATCAAAGGTGGGGTTTTGGAGAAGGTAGGAGGTCCCAGCAGACTGGCACTTAAAATGCAGCTCCTCGAGATACATTGAATCACTGTTGTAATTCCTTCACTTAGTTGGCAGCAAAGTTCCTAGATTTGGGATTGTATTTCTCCACCATTTCTTAACGAAAGCCCGTTCTTGACAAGTTCCAATGGCTTGTTTTAGACAGTGTTTTAGGGGACTAGACACAGAAAGGAGCAGGGAAAGGCATCTTTCTGCTCTGACAGAGTTGCCCTCGATGCAGAAATGAATAGTCAACCCTTGGCGCTGTAAGAAGAGCTAAAGACAGGTGGAAATTATTTTTTCCTTGCTACACTGTTTTATCCTTAGTTGCGCTAGGCTGTTAAATCTGGGATGCAAGGGGAGAATTTCTCTCTCCTAAAGAGTTTTGTAATTGTAGGATTTTGAACACATAGGTAATTTGTTTAACTTACTTTTCTGTGTTGCCCTTAAAGTGCTTGTAACCTTTGTCAGACCTCGAGGATAGATTTTGAGCAAATCTACGATGAGTGTTGCTATTACAAGAGCAAGGTTTTGGTCAAAGGAAGCAGTGAGTTGCTTTTTGGCTCGGGTGGTCCCGTTAGCTGTACTGCACTGCTCTATGGAAGTGCACAAATGTAAATTGGAGTGCAATGAGAGAGGAATGAAATCAAGACAATTTTCAGTTTGGTATGCTGAGGAACATTTGGCATGCAAATGTGCCAAGAAGCATAGCTGGCTAAGGCCTAGGATTTCAGAAAAGAGCAGTGATTTCAGATGCATCAGCTTTTACAGTTCATTAAGGTCTTCCCCTGTTCCCGTATCTCAAGACAGACACCCAGAGCCACCAGTCACTTGGGAACATCATCCCAAGATGACATTAGGTGTCATCCCTTGATTCTGAGTCCAGGATCACACAGGTTGTCTGTGGCCTGGCAATTCACAACAGAAATAGGAAAACTAGGTCAGAAAAATGTTTAAGGTATTACTGTTTCAGGAGCTTGAGGCACTGGTATTGTCTAAATGTTCCACAGTTGGAAGTTCTTTGTTTTCCTTGACTGTGGCAGTTGATTTCTAAGAAAGAATAGCCAACTTGAAGTCCAGGTGGCATGGGAACAAGTACCGGGACTCTCTTAAGCTAGGGTAATGTGCAGTCAGTCAAAACTTCACTGCATTGCAGCTACCCTTAGAAAGTTTTGTTTCATCAGCTTTGTGAGCTGAGAAACACTTGTTGTGTTAGAAGAGTCTGATGGGAAGGGTTACACAGTTTGAGACTGCAGGACTGTTGGGGATGTTGGCACGGAGGTGGACATCTACAGCTGAGCGCATGGCTGGCCTCCCCATTTAGTCAGGGCAGAGAAGGCACCTGTGGGATTGATGCGTTTCATGTGAAATGGGGAAGAACAAAATAAGGATTTGATGAATTGGTCCTTAAAAGTACCTATTTATTGCCACTGAATTTAGAAGGTGTCTTAAAGTAGCTTATGTTGCCTCTCCCTTGTCCGACACTTAGCAAAAAAATATTCCAATATCTGTGTCCAAAAAAGAGGGACAACCCCTGCTGATGATTTTTGGCTATGTAAAAAAAAAAAAAAAAGGGGGAAGCTTAAACTGCTCGGCTCATTTGATTTATTCTGTATTAAAAAGCAGATGCACATGTATGCTCTGTACCTTGGTTGCAGGAAAAGAATATTCAAATGTGGGATGATATAAAAGTCTTAACACATTTATTATAAATCAGGAACCTTGAAGCTTTCCAGAGTCTTTGCTGAAAGCTGTTGGCCTCAATGTGAGCACCATGGAACATCTGGAACGTTTCTGAACTCTTGTTACAATAGCAGCTAGAGGGTCCAGCAGTATCTGGACTTCATAGCACAGACATGGAAAAACCAGACCCGTCTCAAAGAATTTACAGTATATATACATTTCTGAGAGAGAATAAAACCTTCAGAAAACAGTGTGCCACAGAAAGCTGCGGGAGAGATTAGGAATATTACCAGTTAACTAGAGCACTGCAATAAAAAGCAATTTATTTAAAAAATCTGATTTTTAGGAACGGGTCACTCATTTTACTATAAAGACAGACAAAAAGAAAACAAAACAAAGGGTTCTGCTCAGCCCATCCTGGAGGATGCTTTGTGGTACCAAGTTTGAGTGGGCATAGATAAGATTAACACTAACAATTGAGAGATCTCTCAGTATCCACTACATCATCACTGATGAACCATGACCACATAATAAGCCTCGATTTTGGATCTAGCTTAAAAGAACAACTGTTATGTCTTGTGTTTCAAGTATTTAATAAAATACAGTTTGAGAATACCACAAGAGTAATCATCCTCAGTTTAAGTCTTGTAATTACTCATGTATCATGGCCTTAAGGCCACGTACAGTCCTCGTGGAATTTCTATGTTATTTAGGGGTCAAAGGTAGGGAAGGGTGTCAGAAGTCACATGTAACTTTGGGAATTATTTTCAGGAGACTGGACAGTATATAATGATGTCAGTGTTGAATGTGTCTGTACTTGGTATAACTGCTCAAGGCAGTTGTCAATAAACCCACGCATACAAAGTCTCTTTTGTGACAGTATATGTAATTCAGTATCGATACAGATGTTTATTTACTTAGGTTAGCTCACTCTCCTGAAGTTAAGTACTCTTCACAAATAGTAAAGCTTAAAGAGAGAAATTCTGTTGCATATTTATGAAGTTCTGGGAATTAAACCCCAAACTGAATACTGATTCTCGTATAAGGTCTTTTTGTATCTCCTGCCCCCTGCCCCCCACAGCAATGAAAGATGATCTTAAATGTAAACAGAGATGAAGGCAAATAAATTAGTACTTGGTTAAGTTAATTGTTTTAACATGGGCTACTTCATCCAAGGGTCAAACTCAAATTGGAGAATGTGTGTATCAAAAGATGCAACTTGCTTTTGGATGACCTTATAGGATCATAGAAATGTTACGCTGAAAGGGACCTCTGGCAGTCTGTAGGTCCAGTCTCCTGCTCACAGTCAGACTAACTTCAAAGCTGTAGCAGGTTGCTCATGGCCTTGTGCAGATCAGATCAAAAAATCTGCAAGACTGGAGAATCCACAGCCTCTTTGGGCAACCTGTTCGAGGGCTTACCATCTATAGATCTCTGCTGATTAACACAGAAGTTGTGTAGTCTTAATTTTTTCTTTGAAATGAATCCATTACCACCAAGAAAGCTGCTAAGGGCTTGCTTCCAAATGTTGCTTGTTAGGCAGTAAATGACCCAAGGAGCATTTAGGTCAGCCATGCAGAATAGCCTACGGTAACTGTATTAGTCCAGAAGCTGTGAATTATTGCAGGCCACTTTGCGAAGAGATTGTGGCAGCTTTTTGAGCAAGACTTCTTTGTTTGGGATGCAAGAAATGTCCACAATGTATGCAGGCTGGTGGTTGGAACATGTGACTGAAGGGAATGGTTGCTGAACTGTTAATACCCTTAAAATTGTTTTATTTGACAAAGTTCTTTGTAGAGGTTTGTTGATTTAGTTCCTTGGCAAGAAAAGCTTAAGGAGAGCTTGTTTATGCTTTCACAAACTGCTTTTTCTTTGGAAAGCACTAATTCAGCAGAAGCACAGCATCTTGGGCGGTACATTCATTTTAGAGCCACTTTCCCCAGGAAAGACTTGTCAAGTGCCAGTAAGATTAGCTGGTCAAAACAGAGGAGGTCGGTGAGGAACCGGGATGTTCCTCAGTAGGGGTGGCTACAGCTGTGTGAGAAACATGAGATGAATAACCCTCTGGAGGTTTGTGTCTTATCTGTGAACTAGAGCAAGCCCAGATGCAGATCTTAAATGTGATGCTTACCTTCACACAGAATTGCTATGGTTAGAAAAGATCTTTAAGATCAAGTCCAACCATTATCTAACTGTCAGGGCCACTACTACACCATATCCTAGAGCACCATATCTAGATGGCTTTTA
>JANHGN010012196.1:1205-20998 GCA_024605025.1 Megaceryle maxima | reverse complement strand
ATTTCCTTATCCCACAAAACATATAGCACCCCATGCTACTCCATTTTTTACAGTGCCTAAATCTATAGATGTTCTTCTGTTTCTGGTTTTCGGACGTTTCTTTTCTTCCTCATGTGTGCAACAGATCTATCTCAGATAACTAACTCTTCCCAGAATTATTTTTTTCTTCCTCCCATGATAGGCAATGGTAACTTTTCCACAGACCATTGTAAAAGCATCAATAAGGAAAAATAAAAAGAAGTCAATTCTGTTAGCAAGAGTAAATATACCAGCATGACCACATTGTGATCACACTGACGTCCAAGCTGCACTGTAATCTTTTATGGTAATTCTGAAGAGAGATACTGAAGGTAGATGTAAATGCCAGTACTCTGGGAAGACTGGGATTTTATGGGAATTTTCATAGGATACATAAAGCCATAATTACAGTCCTGCAGGTGATGGGTAGAGTACCCAGTGCACTGAGCTTACATGTGGCATTCTTTAAAGGGGGGTGGGACTATAAAATGAATCTCAGCAACATTTAGCCAGGAAAGTGTCCTTGCCAGCTAGCAAGGAGGGGAAAAGATAGTTCTGTACATTTAAATGCTATTACAGCTTCTGTACTAAAAGACATTGGGAATAAGAGGGAAGCCTGCATGGCCTCCTTAGAGATAGATTCAGATCCCTTGAACACAAATGTTTTGCCAATGTTTTGACAAAATTAATTCCCCCAGTAGATTACTCCTATTTTCTCATCCAGTATTTAGTCCTGGACCACATCCTTCAGCAGCTTTTATTCAGCCAAAGCTGCTTCCAAAAGGGCTCGGGGGTATCGCTTGGTCAGCAGCAATCAGTGAGTTAATACAGCCTGGCTTCTGCCTCTCTCAGATGTTCAGGAGAAGATAATGAGGCAGGGATAGAGCCTGCAGATTAATGAGATACCCCAACTGGAAGGCAGAAATCTGAGAGGGGAGGCTTGGGAAACAGAAGAGGAAGGGAGAATGTGAGGATCTTTATATTCAGGTATTACTCAGTTGAGAGACTTGCTGTGGCAGGACTGTTTTCCTTTATTGTAAAGACCATATGATTTGTTAGAACATAGCTGATGTTACTCATATACCTGGCAAAAATAGTCTGTCTTTTACTTCTGTCAATATTGGACTACATTTGGAACTCTGTTATTCTAAAAAAAAGTGTCCCCCACTCCCTGGAGCTCAAATAATATGCTAAAAGCTAAAGGCACTCATGTTAGGATAAACAGTGGAATCTCTCTAACAAATTCTAACTACTGCTCGGGTAAGCATTGTTAGAAACATCTATCATGCATCTGAATAAAATCTATTAATAAAATGAATGAGTAAAACTTAGACAAAGAGAGGGGTAATATGGTAAAACAAATAGCCCTACTACAGCAAGTTGTTGTACTATGCTGTTTTGAATAGCATCATGACAGCAGCTCACTTTTTTGCTGAATTTCTTCTATAATCCTGAGCTGTAAATGATGCAGTCATGTAAATAACTCTTGTCAGTTTCACTTTGACCTTATATGAAAAAAAAGTGACAAGTGAAACAGTGCTTAAAGCTTTGGTTTGGCATCTAGAGTAAAAACTAACAAATACTTCATCCTTCTCTGTCCTCATACACTTCTTTCCCAGCAGACAGACTCCTATTCTTTTTTGTTCTTCTCAAAGCACTGTGTCCATGGTGAAAAGAGCAGCTGCAAAGATACTGACAGTGCCCAGGTTTGACTTTGCTTATCTTATCTTTTACCAGCAATGACTATCAGTTGAAACATGACTAATAAATGAATTGCTACTAATTAAATAACACTTACTATCCTGGGTGCCTGCAGTTAGCCTTAGAAAGTGACTAAATGAAAATCAAATACTCCAAAGTTTATAGGGAAAAAAATGGACATAACTAGACTATGATTGTGCTTCTCTGACAACCTTGGGCTGTTTGAGCCCAACTTTGTGAAATGTAGTACTAATCTGTTTTTCTTATCATAGAATGTTAGGGGTTGAAAGGGAACTCAGGAGATCATCTAGTCCAACCCCTCTGCCAGAGCAGGACCACAGGGGCAGGTTACACAGGAATGCATCTAGACGGGCCTTGAAAGTCTCCAGAGGAGACTCCACAACCTCTCTGGGGAGCCCATTCCAGTGCTCTGTAACCCTTACAGTAAGGAAGTTCTTCCTCATGTTGAGGTGAAACTTCCTGTGCTCTAGCTTGCATCCACGGCCCCTTGTCCTATCGCAAGGCACAAGTGAAAAGAGGCTGTTCCTTTCTTCTTGACACCCAGTCCTCATATATTTATACAACATTAATTAGATCCCCTCTCAGTCTTCTCTCCTCCAGACTAAAAAGCCCCAGGTCTCTCAACCTTTCCTCATAAGGCAGGTGTTCCAGTCCCTTAATCATCCTCATAGATCTCTGTTGGACTCTTTCAAGTAGATCTCTGTCCCTCTTGAAATGGAGAGCCCAGGACTGAATTTCAGGTGAGGTCTCACTAGAGCAGAATAGAGGGGGAGGAGGACCTCCCTCAGTCTGCTGGATACACTCTTCTTAATGCACCCCCGGATACTGTTGGCTTTCTTGGCCACAAGGGCATATTGCTGTCCTGTGGATAACTTGTTGTCCACCAGGACTCCAAGGTCCTTCTCCATGGAGCTGCTCTCTAGCAGATCGCCTCCTAACCTGTACTGGTGCATTTTATTACTCCTTCCCTGGTGCAGGAATATGCACTTACTCTTGTTGAACATCATTAGGTTCCTCTTTACCCAGCTCTCCAGTCTGTCCAAATCATGCTGAATGGCCACACAGCCTTCAGATGTGTCAGTCAAACCTCCCAGTCTCGTATCATCAGCAAACTTGCTAAGACACTCTGTTGCTTCATTGAGGTTGTTGATGAAGATGTTGAACAGGACTGGACTCAGCACTGATCCTTGGGGGACTCCACTAGTTACAGGTCTCCAGCACCATTGATTACCAGTCTTTGGGCTTTATTGTGTAGCCAGTTCTTAATCCATCTCACTCTCTGTTCTTCTATATGTCTATCTACTATCTTCTATCTTCTATCTGTTCTTCCTGAGCTTGCTCACAAGGATATTATGGGAAACTGTCAAAGGCCTTGCTAAGGTCAAAGTAGACTACATCCACTGGTCTCCCTGAATCTACCCATTCAGAATGCTATCAGATTAGTCAAGCATGATTTCCACTTAGTAAATCCATTCTGACTACTCCTGATAACCTTCTTCTTTTCCATGTGCTTAGAGAAGACCTCCAGAATGAGCTACTCTATCTTTTTTTCCAGGGATGGAGGTGAGCCTGACTGGTCTGTAGTTTGTTGGATCTTCCTTCTTGCCCTTTTTGAAGACTGGAGTGACACTGGCTTTCCTCCAGTCCTTATGATGTATTTATATTCCTCCTCAGTCTTAATAATGTACATGAGCAGTTATGCCTGGGCCCCCACCGTAAGGTGGATGTAGAAACAGATGCTGTATCTGTACTGGTAAATTAGAGGAAGGGAACATTCTCAAGTATGCAAATTCATATATGCTGATAAAATGATGGAACAGTCTCCATGTCCTTGATCTACAATTAATACGCACCTGATGACCATACCTGCTAGGAAGTGTTTGAATATGTCCACACTCTTCTGGAGGGTAAAAGTGTTTTTCACTCAACCACTTTTTCTGGTCTTCCTCTGGCAGCTAGCTTTATTGCTGGAAAACAGTCTTAGGCACATTTAATTTGCTATTAGAGATCACAGAATCACAGAATGTTAGGGGTTGGAAGGGACCTCCGAAGATCTTCGAGTCCAAGCCCCCAGCCAGAGCAGGACCAAACTAGAGCAGATCATGCAGAAATGCATCCAGAATCTGGAGAAGGAGACTGCACAACCTCTCTGGGGAGTCTATTCCAATGCTCTACAACTTACAGTAAAGAAGTTCTTGCTCATGTTGAGGTGGAACTTCCTGTACTCTAGCTTGAATCCATTGCCCCTCATCCTATCACAACGCACAAGTGAAAAGAGGTTGTTCCTGTCTTCTTGATGCCTAGCCCTTATGTATTTTATAGACATTAATTAGATCCCAAAATATACAGATACATATGAAGAGTGTGTACAAAATAATATAGTGTATGTTAAATGCAGTATTTGTGCATTCCTGGATGTGATAAAAGCTAGTATAAAAGTGTATCGAATCCTCTTCAGGAGAAACATATGGTATATAGTATGAGTCAACTTGAAAGTGCTCTATGATTATCAAGCAAATCTTTAAGCTGAAAATACATTCTAGTGCTTCCTCTTATATTTTCATCTCACAGAAGGATGGGAGCAAGCCCAGGCAGCACATCTGAACCCTGGTGATTTTTGGTGAGCTGAGCTCCTGCTGCTGATACAGATTTGATCCCTCCAACTCAGGTTTAAGTCCGTAATGTGTCCCTTTAAAAACTCAAGGTCCCATGGGGGTTCATTCCACTTCAGTGTTACTATTTTATCTTATATTTCAACTCCTCATGGTCTTGTTTTTTCTTTGTTTGAATGTGAGTTCCTTTTCTTTTAAGCCTGGGGAAACGCTGGACATACGTCACCACTGAGCTAGAGTGTGCAGTTAGCTAAGTAGACAGAATCATTTTACTGCAGCAACTATACTGATCTTTGCTCTTCCACAGCTACACATGAGGAAAAGAATCAAAATTATTGTTTCAGAAGTTACTGACCTTTCTAAACCAAGCTGTAGTACTTCTTTAATAGAACAAATACAGGTAAAATGATTCATTAAGTTCTCATTCTATACATACATGTGGGCAAAATTTAAGCACTACATTTGATAGGATGGACTGCATAACTTGATAAAGGTAGCTTAGCTATTTTATTCTTCATATTGCTAGATAAATAACAGATGAGAAAGCATGTTTTGTTACAGCCTTTACTTGGTAGCTATATAGCAATAAAAGGGATAAAACCAAAGTGAATGTAGTATACTGTAGCAAGTCATTTTAAATGTAACACAAGCACAAGAAGTTTATAAAGACATGCTGGTCTTCTGAACTGAAATTTAGAAGACCTGAGTTTGATTCAAGTTCAAACTTTTCATCTGCTCTTGGGCAAGCCATGTGAATCAGTGCTAAGTCTCTGTTCCGACATAAACTGAGGTGTAATTTCCAGCTTCATGGGAGTTTTATGAGTGTAAGTTCATTAGGGTTTGTGAACCAGTTGGGGGGAGCTAGGCAAGTATGTAGATAAATAAAATATCAGGTGTTAGATGCTATCAACCACTTACTACTGTAAAAGTAAGAGAAACATTATATTAAGTGCTTAAATATGATTTGTCTTCTCTAAATAATTTTCAGCATATTTTTAAAGTAGTGACAAACTGCAGAGTGAAATCTAAAGTAACAGCAATAATTCTGAATCCACCATGAGGTATTCTGAGTGGCATCCTAAGAAAGTGCAGTGCGAATACCTTGTCAGTTTATCTTGCACATAAATCCTAAAAATTCTAAAGCCAGAGCACAAAATTATGTAAGTTTATGATGAATGTTTGGTTTCTGAACTATATATGTTGGGATGTAAAATATCTCCTATTAGAGATGCTAAATTAAAATGTTTCATAGGTTTTAAAATTCGTACAAATTTAAGATTATAAATTTATATTTAAAACATCCCATTTATTTGCTGTAACCCCACTGAAATAGGCTCACTGATTCTAAAGTATTTTGCGTCAACTCTTGTATGTGTGTGTATATATGTTTTTATGTGTTTATGTTTTTGTATATTTATGTATTCATTTATACCCACTATTGTGTATTCCATATTTAGTCCTATTTTAAAAGTGAATATGAAGATTGCAGTTATGAGATGTCAGCTATAGGGCTGCAGAAAGGATGGATGTTGCAATGCTTAACTCTTCCCACAGCACATACGTATTGCACACCAATCTTTATGTGAATTAGCCCATGTCCATTCATAATCAATAGCACTGCCTCATCAAACTCTTCTATACTTTTATATACACATATGTTTATCACTCTTAAAGATATTTTAAATATAAATGGGTCTAATTTTGTTCCTGACGTTGGACCAGAACAATACAATTGATAGATTTAGCTCCACATTTGAAATGTTAACCCATTACAAAGCAGGACTTAGCAAATGTGCCAACAAACAAAACATAGGAGAATCTTACCACTTATTTTAAAGACTCAATCCTTGAAGCTGAAATTTATAATTCTGCTTTTTATATATAATTATTGATTGACTACTGCATCATCAGTAAAAGCCTTATCTTCCCTAAAATTTTACAAGTTTTTTTTCCTTTAGTTGGCAGACAGTTGTTAATCACATGTATAATACTCTGAGCAAATTTCAGGCCATATGGGGATAGAATAGCCTCCTGAATAATTTACTCCCTTGCATCCTTATTTTTTCCACTTTATATGAAAGATTGGTTTGCATTTGTGAATGAATGCTATGGTGTATATTGTCTGTGAGAACAAGAGAGATCATATGAATGTTAAAAATTCAAACACAGATGAAGTTTACAGAGGCTTTCAAATTCACACATACAAAGACAACATCTTCTACTATCTCGGCCAGTTTTGAAGCACTCTGCGAAGAATCTGAGAAGTGCCCACTATAAAATATTCTTTATATCAATCCTGGACAGATATTTTGCAGTTTGCCTGGAAGAAAGGACAGGAAGGCATGCTGAACATTGCTTTCAGCTGTAGTGGCAGAACCTCTGCTGTTGTGAGCACAGGGTTATCAGGAGTCTCTAGCCAATATGTAGCAATGACATGAGAGCTCCAGAAGGACTCTATTGAGGGCAATGATCCATTTTTGAGATTGGATTCAGAGTTTTAAAGATTTGGCACATAGATTTCAACCTCTGAGTTGATTTAACAAAAAGTGAATTCTGTAACTGTTTGACTTTGCTGGAGGAAGAACACTTGTTCAAAGCTAGCCCAGCAATCATCATTCATCACACCGTCAGTCACAGGCAGATACCAAGGTACCTTTAAAAAACATTTTGTATTGTAACCTCTTGGTTGGTTATTAAATTAGTGTTTCCCACAAAGTTCCTGTAGTCATAAGACATTTTGTGGACTTTATGGGATTTATATTAACTCATATTAATCTTCACAAGGTTGCCGGATGGTGTAAAGAAGCTAATGATTAGCTAGATTCTTCTTAGTAATTTAGGAATATTGATGAGAACTAGTTTAAGTTGCTGTTATGACTAGAATATGACCTGCAATTCTTGACTCCTGCTGAGAAGGAATTCTTTACACTCTACATAATCTTAGTTTTCCTTATTTCATATTTCTTAATGTGCAAAATACTGTTATTATATTTCTAGCAAAATTCATTTTCAGCAGCTGCTGAAATCTTTAAGTCCTGCCAAAGACTCATTAACTATAAAGTAAGTCCCAAGTTTAAAGCAGATGCAGCATTCTCCTCAAATACTATTGTAAGTAAAAATAGTTACAATTATTGTCACTCATATTGAAGAGTCTTTTTCTTTTAATCTAGTATCATGCAAACTAATCTCAGAAGCAGTTAATATGACCTCATAATACATAGGCAGTTTATCTTCAACCATAGATTTAGTCATATTTTAGCATATGAAGAAATGTTTAAAAAGAGTTAGACTTCGTTTAAACACTGTCTAGTGTACAGTTCAGGAACATGTACATATCTGATAACATAAATACACCATATGCACCTGTTCCCAGAAAGGCTGTTTACTTAAGGCCTGAAGCAAGGTTGAATTTTGAAGAAAACCTGACAAGGACCATTTCTTACTTGCCTTTACTAGCTGACAAAGCACAGTAATAATAATAATGATGGGTGGTTGTATTCTAAGCTTTCACTTACCTGAAACACTACAGAGTGTTTTACATGTATGTGTTCTTTGTCTTCACCTATGGTGAAGACACTGTTAGGTGGGATTTCCAAAGAAGCTCAAGAAATGAAGTATTCAGATCTCAGAAAGAGTTACCAAACTGCATGAAGCTATACTTATTCATCCACAGGAACACTGAGTTTTTCTGAAACCTTGTGCTTAGGAATGGAAGACCACACTCCTGGCACTTCCTTGCGTCATTCATCTCTCTGCAGTATTGTCACATGCATTGGGCATTTTCTGGAACTCTACAAGGATTTCCTTTATTTTCTTACCTAGAAAGGCTCAGCCAGTCCTCTAGAGCACTTTTGCTCTTAAGCCATCCCACTCCTCTTTTCCCAAAACCTAAAACCTCACCTCCTTCTGCCTTGTGCTGCATTCACTGAGCTGGGGATGTCTGAGGGATACAAGAGGTACTTTTCCCTCTGCTCCCTGAGAGGTACCAACAAAGAACTGCTTCTTTGTAAAACTCACCACTGGCAAGAGTGTTTTTCTTCTGCTATCTGGTCCTGATATTTATATAGTATTTGGAACAAACACTTAATCCTCCCCCACATGCTCTCTGTGCCCAGTTAGTTCTGAACTACAATACAAGAGGTTGATGCTTCCTGGTCGGTTTTTTTTGTTAGCTATTAAAAATATCTAACAAATAAAAGGAACATTTATTTAGTTCTAGAAAATCTGTTCATAGATATTTTGGATTAAAGCAAAGTATTTTTTACTTGCTTGTAGAGCTCTCTAACAAGGATCATATACTAATCCAAAACACTTTGTATACAACACATCAGATGCTAAAATCTTTCCATGGATTGAACATTTTTGTATGGCCATCTTGTGTTCCCATCTGACTCACTCTCCATTTTTGAGCTCTGGATCAGTTTTGCCATGATATCTTTTGAAAGATGGAGGTATCAGTTGAACAAACCAGATCAGGCATTTTCCTGTAATCATCTATGACATCATCTGTGCTGGATCATGGCAGCAGCTAATCAATAAAGGAGTATTTAAATATGTTAGAGCCTGAATTTGATATTCTACATGTTTAACTACATAAACAGATCAATGGGACAGGATTGATCTCCATTGATATTTGGCAAATACAATTAAAACACATTTGGAGTACTGAAAGCACTTGAAATAAACAGCTAGGCACTATTTATAATTAAAAGAGCTACTAAAAAAATTTGATAGATCAAGTGATTGTTTCAACAATGACAGTGTCAAGGGAGAAGTTGAAAACTATATGCTATATATATACAATAGCATACTGAAATTCAATGCCTTCTTTAGCATGTATATTATATACAAATATTTCAGTATTTATGATGATAAGGATATGCAATGAAATCGTCATTAACTGGTATGTATGAAGGATTATGCCTGAACAGAACCTGTGATTTGAATTATTTGTACAGCAGTAGCACAGATTCTACAAGAGTATAAATGATGCCATGATATGTCTCTTGTTTCTTCTGAGATCCTGGTATTGGCGTATGTTTAGGCTACCATCAAAACCTGTTTGCTTAATTAGTGGCAACCTAAGAATGTCTATGGGTTGCCTTTGAGGGTAATATTGTCACTACAGAGGCACATCAGATAGCCAAAAGCTGCTCAGAGACTTTACTTATTGACATGCCAAATAGATAGATATCACAAGTCATGAAAATAACCAGTGCCCACAAGTTTTCTCCCTGGCTAATTCAAAAAGTTGACCAGAAAAATATTCCTTTTTGGAAATACGATTTACTGGCCATTCTGGTCTCACTCTGGGCAGTTTTACACAGCAATACAAATGCAGTCATAATGAAACTGAGAGTGAGAGCTGAGGAGCTGATCCAGAACATACAAGGTGATGAGGAGTTTTACTTTCCAAAGAATTATTTTCAAAGAAAGGCCTATGGTTTAAAGCAATTTGAAATACATAAAGGAAATAAGGATCTGTAAGACTACTCACTGCTATAAACCCAGAGAATATCACTGTAAACCCCAATTTCTGTAAAGACATAGACTCAATTCATTACAAGGACACTGAATGTCAGCTCAGTAGTACATTTACCAGCCAACTTCCGTATGAGCATGAGGAGATGTATTTTTGCATTTTATGCTAACAATGTTCTGAAACCTACCTAAACAGTATCAATGTGTTTCCCTTTCCCAAACACTTTGAAAATAATCCCTTATGCTTGTGCTGGAGTCCATATCCTGAAAAACTGGGAAAGTGATTTCTGTGTGGACCATTTGCTTAATTCAATGCCAGTGTAAAAAGAATTAAAAATAAGTCTTTTCTTGTGATATGGATTAAGAAGAGGAAAATACAGCAAGCTCCTTCTGCCCAGGAAAAAGTACTGGTTAAGCAGCATAGAGACAGTAGGGATACCCAATGAATGTTTATCAGAGTTGGCAACCTGCAATCCTTGACTTCTCAAAGATTCCCAACGCCCTCCTAGCTTCTGGAGGATTCAGAACATGCATACGAGTGTGTACGCTTTTACTGAAAGTACATATGTATCATTCCCAAACTAACTGCTTTTTCTGTGAATGATATCAGAATCTGTTAATGATATCTCAGAGACAATCTATCTTAGAGTGAGAGAATAGCATCACTCTTCTCCTGAATGTGTGATCCAAGAACTAAAAATAGAGGCTCTCCAGAACAATCAGAGGGCTACATAACGAATAAGTAGCCAAGTAATTGCTGAAGAAATCTTCTCCAGGTGGTGAGCAGTACAACATACTTAAGAAAAATTTAAAAATCAGCAATTATGTGATAACTATTAAAAGGAAAATGTTATTTCCTTTCCCCACCAAGTAGTGGTTTAAATCCTGAACATGGGGCAGTTTTCACAGGATAACTCTGAGAAATTATCTGGCTTTTGATTATATTTTCTAAAAATAAGATTCCAGTTTTATCGTTCATCATAATAAGTTCAAGAAAATAAGCATCACCACCAGAAAAAAACCACAAAGCATTGTTTCACCTCATTTTTTCTGTGATGACTGTTATGCAATGGCCTTTAGGACCTACTGAAAATGCAAACCCTCTTAACAGCTTTGAGGCAAGCCCTTGTTTTCAGCTGATCACTACTAGTTCTGACTTTTTAAATCCTTTGCTTCTAAGGGAGAATCTGGTCTTTAAAGAAAAGCTGTTCTGTATTCCATTCATAGACAGTGGAGAGCTTAACTATATTTACTGGTATTTAAAATATGGAACGTATTTGCCTGGAAGGTAAATGAAATCTCCTGCATTTAAGATCAAATCAGTTTGAATTTAAGGTCACATTTGCAGAAGTCAATGTTTCATAAAATCAAAGAAGAGCTTAATTCTACAATTTTTTTCTCCATCAATCAACTATGTAGTTTCACACAGCGCAGTTCTGTGAGCCTTCTTCCATAAAGGATTGCTTGTGCACAGAAATGTTCAGACAAGAGGCAGTGGCATGACTTGGATGTTACTCACCTGAGTGGAGCTGCGAATGCTTAGGTGCAAGACAAACATAAACTGCATTCTGTAAATTTCATTTCTTATTTCTCACTCCCACAAATAGTCTCAGTCATATTGCTGAGACTAGACACACAAGTATCTGCATGCTTAGAGTTAAGCTTCCAGGATCAAATCTCTTTTCTTAAAATGAGATGTACCAAATTTGGAACATCTAATTCATGTGCTTCCAGGAGTAAATAGAGAAAGATGTTCATGTGATTTCAAGGCTAAAGTGTGTGTGCCTTGATTCATAAACAAGTGCTGCTACTTCAAAGAAGAGGGGATTTGCAAGAATCAGTGATCTGCAGTATCTTTTTGCTTAAGGTGTAATTTCCATCTAACAGCATTTGGGGACTTTGCTATTGCAGAGGTCTGGGAAACACAAACCCAAAGTACAACTTTCTGGTGGGAGATTTCTAATGTTGGAACACAGTCTTTGCATGCTCCTGACCCACAGCATTTTCCCCTGGAAGTTGAGAGGAGAGGAGAGGAGAGGAGAGGAGAGGAGAGATAATAGCAGCTGCTGTTGATATCCCCTTCCACTTTCCATATGAAAGTGTAATACAACAGGTCTGAAAATATATTTATGTTGCTAATAATAATATTTTTGTCTTTATTTTTAAATTAAAATATTGGTTACTTAGTCTTGATTAAATAATGAAAATATAGCAACCAAGTGCAGTGAAAAAAAGAAAATGCAGTATAAATTGCACCCTCCCCCCCATCATCTAAAAGAAGAAGGATTTATTTTTTAAAAACACAATGGAAACAAGAACAGAGAAATAGTGTAGAGAAGTGGGGAAAATTCGCAAAGTCTTATTTAATGGATTTTGAAGTTATTCATGCTGCATAGGGGATAGCCAATTGAAATATGTCTATTAGCATTTTCTGTTCTAGTGAAAATTGTCAGCTATTTGAGCAAATTATTTTGAAAGATAAAATAGAACAGGACAAAACATTAGCTAGCTCATTAGTAAGAAATTCCAAAAGAAATTAACAGAAACATTTTGATGGCTGCTACTATTTAGACCTTAGGTAAACATATGGCAAACTGTATGTTTCTTTCTATAGTGCATTCTGTTTAGTTGTTTGGGTTATTTTTGTTAGATTAAATAGCTTTTAATATAAAGAAAACAACTGCTGGAGCATATTTGGTAAGATGTCTTCATAAGCATTTTATTTTTAAATCCAACTATGTCTTCAAATAAAATTTGGAGGAAATAAGCAAAGAAATTAGAACTTTTGAAAGAAAAGGGGGAGGGATTTGGGGCTTTGTTTTTGTTTTATCTCTGTATGAAATATCATATATTTGAAAACACATTTCTAAGCTAAGCCTTCTTCATCTCCGGGTGTGCCATTATCTTTCACAGAAATAACTATTCCACTTCTGTTCACAATAGCCCTTTCTAACCTATTCATAAGAAACCTTCTCTCATATTGCTGTTGCAAATCACTCTTAACTCTTCCCTGGCTACTGGGATTTGACTCTCTTTCCATGCAGTCTTGCAGGACAAATTAATCTCTGGTGTAAATAAACACATTTACATTGAAGCCAGATGAGTTGCTTTCTCTTGCACACAGACTTAATTTGATCCTAGCTGTTTAGATCCCCTCTGGCTTAGCAATTCTTCAGTTGAAAGATTATATTCTGACTGTGAATGCCAATAGTCTTTTTACTCTGGTAGCTGATGAAGTAATAAGTGCATTTAAGAGTTTCATGAAGTACTTCACAGGTAGAGGGAGACAGCCCATTGCAGTCTGGAAGTGTCTCTTACTCATCAAATGAAGAATTGGAAGTCTGAGCGAATGAAAGATTAGTGTATTTTTGTGACTTCTATGTGAATATCAAGAAAGTTTAGGCCTTTAGAGACAAGGGGGACCATTGTAACTCATTTCCCTACAGTATTCATTCAAGTCTGAATTAACAGAGCTTCTAAACCTCCGACATATACATTGACCTGAGGGGGAAGAGGGAAAGAAGGATTGTGACAATTAATCTAGAAAGACATCTGAAAGAACAATGTCTTTAAAGAAAGCCTGATAATGATCTTGGTTAGTCTAGAATAAATCTAGAGAAATGCCAAAAGATCATCCTGTACTTTTTGGTTATAACGCGGATCAGAATTCATGCTGGACTAGCCTTGGTAATTCTAATCATAGCTCTCTAAGAATGTCAATGTTTGTAATTGATAGCAAATATTACATAGAATAGCAAATATTTTCAAAAATATTTTAAAAAACACCAATGAATTAACAATGTTGTTTTGCTACTTTTGCATTTTGTTACAAGTCCCACATATTTTGAGAAGGGATTTGTGTAGTGCTTATCAAGAAGGGAAGCAGTCTCAGTAATGTGTACAGATCTGATGAGTAGGTTTATTCTAAGACCTTCTACATTCTATGGAGGAATCAGTACATCAGGAAGCAAAGTAATGTGATCTCCAAAGCAAAATGAAGACAATGAGCCATCTATCACTTTCATCTATTTTACATTAAAAGATTAGCAAATCTGGGAAAAAATTAAAATGTAGAACGGAAGTACCTTCTCCTTCCTGAGAAATGGGGGCATTAGTGAGTCCTAGGAAGCATTACAGCTAGAAGTAAGAGGAGCTCTTCTATGCTGCTCCCTTTGTTCTTGCCTCCTCTCATATTGATGCAGAAGCAAAACCAGCCTGTCTGCTCACTCCTCCCATAAGAGAGGCTGCAAGGCAAGAAGAGAGGAGTAGAATCCAGTCTGTGGCTTTTGTACATACATACAACACAGAGGAATGCAAGCAAGTACCTCTCATCCTTCCAGTCCCACTTCCTGATTCAGGATTTACTGGACTTAATGGAAGACACACTGACAGCAATGCCATAGTTAACACATAAAATTAAATAATCCCTGATTAACTGGTGAAAAGATAATTTTAGGAAGTATTGAGTGAGTTGGAAAGTGTGGAGTCCCACTGAAACACAATATTGATTTGGTGACTTTTAATTTGTTAGAGATTTTAACTAGCAGTTCTATTCACCTATTTACTCTTCCCAAGTTATTTATTATTGACCAGAAATAGGTCTGGATGAAAGCTGTTAATACTGAAGTGCCAGATACTGCCTAGATATGAATGGGGAAATGAGTGGCTGGAGATTACCCAAGACAGATCTGGGTTGTAGCCAAGGCTGCTTAGTTCCATGTTTTCCAAACTTCTCCATTTTCTAACTTGCACATTACAGTTTCTTGGCATACTCTGGACATAAATATAATTGTTCAAATGTAAATCAGAATACAGCATCTTAGCACCAAGCCACTTCTAACACCCTGGCAGTAATGCTAGCCATTGCTGGAACTGTTAGCAAGAAAGGTATTCTTGTATTTTGAAATGATAGTAAGCTTTTCAGTCAGAGGTTATCATGTTTGGTGTAGAGGAAGAGTTTGGGAATCCTAGCTTCTTGGCTGCCTTTAGCATGGTCACTTGTATAGGTTCACCTGCTTCATGAGCAAAGCTTCTAACATAAAGTGCTATTCCCAAAATTTTCCGCTCACTGCATTGAGGATTAGTCCTTTCTGATCAAGTTAATGCCTACTGTAATGATACAAGTCTTTTAGACTCAGTTGCTGCTGCTATTGTTTCTCTGACATTGACACACACAATGGGACATTAGGTCTGGATTTTAATCACCTCTTTTCTTAGGAAAAAATGCAGTTGGGAGATCTAAGATCTGATCCCGTAAATTCTGTTTCACATGAGCAATCTCACTGCAGATTAAAGACTAATCATAGAAGGATTTGGAGGATTGGGACCCTTTATTTCTCTTCATGTTAAGGCTTGATATTATCTGGATCATCCCGTTGATTATCCTTCTCCATCTTTTGCATAGGGCTTTAGGAATCATTAGAAGGAAATAAGATTTTCTGACTTCAACTTAATCAGTAACATGTGTACTTTGAAAAGTTACATTTTTACATGACAAAAAATGCATCATCCAAAAGCAAATATCTCCAAAGTATTTGGACTTGCTTCTAACTGACAGCTTGGACGTTATCACGACTGTGTGGCAGCTCTTTGTTCTGACTCACAGAAACTGTGAATGTTTGATAAATGTTACCTTTTTAATTCTTGATAACATTATGAAAATGTTAAGAAACGTTACAGCAGATAACCTTTCTAGACCAAACAGTCTCATTAACCAGGTGAAGTTAATAACTGACTACAGGACATTTACTTAATTTAACTTTTAAAAAAGTTTTATTCACACTACTCAAACTTTCCCTTCAGTTTTATCTCCTTTTCTCCAAGGTCACAGATAAGGTTTTCCTCTTACTTAGTTGCAGGTCAGCTTTCATTGATAGTCAGGTCTTCCTACAACCAAAACCAAATATTTATGGGTGAGTATGAAACACCATGATGATAAATACATGATAATACACTGGAATGAAAGATTTCAGGACAATGGTGTTTGCTGTCTGATCTGGACATTTTCTTTGTGTAGTCAGGACGAGGTACTTTGATATAAAACATATGAAGTGTTTTTGAATGGATAAGTCTATACTCTAAAGCATGATTTCAGAGATCAGGACATATGGGTGCACAGGTGTCATTTGCAATGAAAGCTGTTAATGTTTTCTGTGTATGTCTTAAATCACTTTGTTTCAAGGTTGTGCTTCTGAGGATATAGTTCTGCAGGCTTCTATTAAAGAATGAAGTGCTAAGTAATGGATTAAAATCTCAAAAAGGATTTGAAAGGTCTTTGCTGTATTTTTAGCACATTTGAATTATACCTTTACTCCTTAGAAGTACAATTCCAGACTGTATTTAAATTTGAAGCATGTCATGGCATTGCATATTCTTAGAATAGGCTTGGAAAATTAAATGTTTAACCTTCATCAATTATTACACAAATTTCCTCAAATAACAAAGGAGATGATTTTAAGCATATTAGTAGCCACATTAGTTTTATACTTAAACACTTTGACAAACTGAGGCCATAGTGGAGTTTCATAAATTTTACAGTAACTCCTGCAAAAAATAAAACAATATTCTTTTATGTAGATTAGTAATGAATATGACTACCAGGGTGTTTAAATTAGATGCTTTTGCTGCCTGACACCCTATGTAGAAAGTCTCTTCCACACTTCTGTCATTAATGTGAAATCAGGTCCTTTCTCTCACTACCTCTCATAGGAATTCTTGTGGGAATCTGACAGTCAAAGCATAAGTTTCATTTGTGTTGAGTGTGAATGGGGCCTTGACACTATGAAGTTCTCTGCACATGGAGCATGGGCTTGTTTTATACAGGGGAAGGCTAGTTCTGAGGCTTTAAAAAATCATCACTCTTGAGATTAAAAAAAAAATGAGTTTTTGCAGTGTTTGTCTACTTCTTATATTAAGGGAAACCTCAGTAATGCAGTATGAAGGAAGTTATAGTTCTGTTGTTAACTGAATTTCTTAATACTGACTGTCTTCTGTCATCCTCATTGGTCATGTACTGACTTCTTGCTCGAATCCTCATGCTGCAACAGCAAGAAATAAAATGTGATTGTTAATTGTCCTACCATATTATCCTGTTCTGTGAAAATGGCTTAACTTACCAATAAGGAAGCATTTTCTTTCAGGCATGATTAGTTGATTTCCAGAATTAAATATATGATGAGAAATATGCTTGACCATTGCTGCTAAAGCTGTATTTTGAAGAACTGATAAACTTCAGTTCTATTTTTCAGGAAAATATTAGAGACAGTGTGTCAATAATTGGTGGCTGAGCTCAGCTCCTATGTTTTTCTAAACTACTAATATTCAAATATATTTTCTTATCTTTAGATTTGACCAAGATATATTTTATATAATTTATTATAATACACGTCGATCCAATAATACCAGTGTTCTGGTCCCAGAAATGTGCTGATGTAGAAACCTTACTTTCAGAAAAGCCTATTTCCTTTAACAACATAATGTAGAATTTATAATTTACTTGCCAAGAGTCACCATGTCTGTTTGAATTGTATTTATCATAATAGGTTCTCAGGGAACCTCCAATATACTCTAGTATTACAGAAGCTCAAAGACATAAAAAGCCTGTCACCTCACAGGGTTAGTTTTTTGTTTTGTTGGTTGGGGGTTTTTTAATTGTAAAGCATTTCAAAGAATGTATATTGGGTAATGTAGTACTTGGAGTTACACTGATGGCATTATTCCCCATGCTTGCAGATCACTGGTTATTTTTGGACAGTAGTATTCCATTTGCAAAATAAATGGAGGCTTCTCCAAAAGAAATTATATACACACACATCAGGAAAAGCTATACTTTTAACTGGTCACAATCTGGTGCTGTCACTTCTTTTTCATATCCTGTTATATAGTCATGCCAGTTTATGTCACATGAGACATATTTGGAGGCAGTAGATTGAGGGTATGGGTCAAGCACCACTAAGGAAAATATTTTCTCCTCATAATTCATCCCTGTACTATACCAAATAGTGCATAACTGGTTCTAAAACCTAGCCCTGAAAATCTGGGGCCAGTTTGATGACATCTTCCTTCAAGAGAGTCTAACTCATTTGATGAGTTAGTAAGTAACCTTTAATAAGTTTGCAGATGACACCAAGCTGGGTGGACGTGTTGATCTGCTTGAGGGTATGGAAGCTCTACAGAGGGATCTAGATAGGCTGGATCAATGGGCCAAGGCCAATTCCATGAGTCAATAAGGCCAAATGCCGGGTCCTGCTCTCAGCCACACCAGCAGCACTACAGGCTTGAGGAGGAACGGCTGGAGAAATTCAAGGCAGAGAAGGACCTGAGGGTGTGGATTGATAGCTGGCTGAACATGAGACAGCAGTGTGCCCAGGTGGCCAAGAAGGCCAACAACATCCTGGCCTATATCAGGAATAGTGTAGTCATCAGGAGCAGGGAGGTGATCATTCCTTTGTACTCAGATTTGGTGAGACCCCACCTCGAATACTGTGTCTAGGTTTGAGCCTCTCTCTATACAAAGGACGTTGAGGTGCTGGAGAGGGTACAGAGGTGGGCTATTAAGCTAGTAAAGGATTTGGAGCATGTCTCTTATGAGGAAAGTCTGAAGGAACTGGGCTGTTTAGCCTTGAGAAAAGAAGGCTAAGGGGAGACCTTGCTCTGTATAACTGCCTGAAGGGAAGTCGTAGCAAGGTGTGAGTTGGTCTGTTCTCCCTAGTGACAAGCAATAGAACAAGAGGAAATGGCCTGAAGTTGAACCAGGGGATGTTCAGGATGCATACTAGGAAAAATTTCTTTACTGAAAGGGTTGTCAGGTGTTGGAATAGCCTGCCCAAGGATGTGGTGGAGTCACCATTTTTGGAGGTGCTTAAGAGCCAGGTAGATATTGGGCTTAGGGACGTGGTTTAGTGGTTTTGATAGGGCTAGGAAAAAGGTTGGACTTGATGACCTTGAAGGTCTCTTCCAGATGGAACAATTCTATGATTCTATGTTTCTATGATCTAATACCACTGATTTTGCTCTTGGATCCCACATAATCTCATAGGTATGCACAACCTACTAAATTTGCAAAAGTAAAACCAGTTATTTCCAGGTGTAGATGTTATATAGAATGATCTTTCAGGATTTAGGAGTTTGGAACAGTAGCAAAGTCCAAAAGCATCAGCAAAAACTATGGGAGATTGCGCAGTTCAAAGTACAATACAGATAGAAGAGACTGAGAAGATGATAGTTTTATTTCCTAGAGACTATTTACTATGATGGCTCAAAGTCCAGATGGAGAGCAGTGACAAGTGGTGTCCCTCAGGAATCTGTACTGGGGCCTATCTTGTTTAACACTTTTATCAACGATATAGACAGTGGGATCGAGTGCACCATCAGCACATTTGCAGATGACACCAAGCTGAGAGGTGATGTCGATACACCAGAGGGATGGGATGTCATCCAGAGGAACCTGGGCAAGCTGGAGTGGTGGACCCAGGTGAACCTCATGAGGTTCAACAAAAGCAAGTGCAAGGTCCTACACCTGGGCCAGAACAATCCCCAGTATCAATACAAGCTTGGGGAAGAGGCCATAGATAACAGCCTTGCAGAAAAGGACTTGGGGGTGCTGGTAGATGAGAAGCTGGACATGAGCAGACAGTGTCTGTTTGCAGCCCAGAAGGCCAATTGCTTCCTGGGCTGCATCAAAAGAAGTGTGTCTAGCAGATCAAGAGAGGTGATTCTACCACTCTTCTATGGTGAGACCTCACCTGGAATACTGCGTCCAGCTCTGGAACCCTCAGCACAGGAAGGACATGGACCTGATGGAGCGGGGCCAGAGGAGGGCCACAAGGATGATCGGGGGCTGGAGCACCTCTCCTACAAGGACAGGCTGAGGCAGCTGGGATTCTTCAGCCTGGAGAAGAGAAGGCTCTGGGGAGACCTAATAGCCACCTTCCAGTACCTGAAGGGAGCTTACAAAAAGAC